>JASGXE010015768.1:0-22658 GCA_030068105.1 Sinentomon sp. SZTP_YWyxl | reverse complement strand
CTCATTCTTTCAGCTCTCATCCGATACCAAATTAATGTGGATCCGCGCAAAACTTAAAAAATTACAGCAGTTTTAGGGAATTTGGATGCACCGCCGACGGTCTGGGCCTGTGTTCAATTTCTCGCAAATCCCATCAAAAAGCGAACGCAGCGCCGCGCCATGGCGGCTTCAGCGAACTTCTCGAGTCTCTCATCTTTCTCCTTTAAAGATCTATGCCCATGCGCTTCGCAGCAACAACAGCACTCACTCGCCTTCTGGCTCGCTGCAGTTGACTTCCCCCACCTCAGAGGGTAGCGCATTGCTGCACCACATGCTCTGTTCATCGAATATTTCAGCATTCACTGGTGTGGCCTGTCCCTTCGATTAAAGAATAAATGAAAGAATAATCTCTCTTCCAAGGCCTGTCCGACCCACAGGGAGAGCATATTGCTGCCTTTCCGCCTTGTTTCCAATCGACCCCGACCCCATCCTTGTTCACTGAACCACGCCTGAAGAAAGGGCTTCCATGGGAGTGAGGCTCTGGCTGGCTGGGTGTCTGGAGGCGGAACCATACTGAAGCTGAAGAAAGTTTCAAACTTCGAGTTCGTTTTAATGCAATATTCTTGCTCCGAAGGTCCAGTTTCATCCAGGCCGTGCCTAAATCACATGTCAGGGGACACGCGATCCTCTGCGATGCACTTCTCGTCAATGAGCAGTCGACTGCACCCTCGACATATCACACCTGCATCCGTCCTACGCTGAAAAAGAATGATTAATTTAGGCCACCGAACTCGTCAGGGAAGGTCATGGGAGGCTAATTCCACCAATCTGTAAACATTCGACGATTTTATCTTCCGACGCTCAAGTATCGTCTAAATTAAGTGAACCACACTTTTTTATCGCATTCCGGACACGCATTTTTAGATAATTTGCAACCTATTTAGAAGTACAAATAGGATAACATCTTGTTAAAACTGCTAAAAAAGCAGTCATTCTGGCCCCAGTGGAGAGGCCACATTGATCCAAGACAACATAAGACTTATGTCCATGTAAAGTACAACAAATCGATTAGAAGTGTGCGAACGATTGCCGTTAAGGCAGTTACACGTCTTTTGATTGTGTCTTTATTTTCAATAAAGCTCTACAAGCATTCGTTTGTGGCACAACAACGTATAAAATGGAAATAGATGTAGAAATTCCGAAAGCGACTGAAGCGCAGCGTTCAAACAGTTTTCAGGTGATTTGGCTCATCATAGCTTCGTGGGAAAGCTGAGAAAGTTCCCTTGTAAAGTCCTTATTGGTTCAGTTCTGCAGCAAATGAACACACTTTACCTTGAGGCATCGAGAATTGGCTTTTAACACCGGTCAGAGAAAAATTCTATGTGTGGAAATGGTCAAATGAACCTGAAATAAAAAATCGTTGGCTTGTGATGCCCCTTACACGTATTATCGTCAAGTTCCCTGGCCTTGATCTTTCATGAAGAGTGTATATCTTCGTCGTTGTAACATATTGTTTACGGATTAGACATGAAATTGGTCCATTAAGCTTAACCTGATTCAGAGATGGAGATATCGGCTGATGCTTGCACATTCCCCTATTCTGATAATTTACCTTCCTGCTCAAAATTCGATCTTACTTTAACACCGTACGATATTCTGTCATTCCAATATAACTATGATTCCAGTTGATTCCAGTGCGTCTTTGATTCCAGTGCAACTGTGATTCCAGTAGTACATTTTCTGTGATTGCAGTTTTACTGTGATTCCAGTGGAAAACTGTGATTCTGGTATTTATTTTTTTCTGTGATTCCAGCATCACTCCGAGTCCAATCAGAGTAATGCTGGAATAACAGTATCATTCCATTCTGGGATCACAGTATCACTGGAATCACGGTGTAAACGTCATGCTATTCAATATATCCAATAGACATAATTTCAACACGACTGTGAATCCAATATTACTGTGTTTCCAATCTTTCTGTGATTTCAGTTTCTGTGATGAGATAAAGGTGCAATTTTAGTGCGTTAACATTAAATCCTTCGAACACAGAACTCTGAATAAGATGAGTAGACCTTCGAACGATACAAGCGCTGCAGACGATGTGAATCGTTCAGGATTTGCAGATGAAACAGAACTCCAAAAGGAATTGGATGGTCGGTGTGTAAGCGATCTGATTGTCATCTGGAAGGACTTACGCACAAAGGAACTTCTACTAGTCAAATTGGCATTCTTTCTGAAACTATCCAGTTAGTGCAATATTCTCTTCTTAGGTACTTATTCAGTGCAATTACTTTGCGACAATGGGCTTCAAAATGGAAGAACCATAGAACCGCATGCTGCATATTTGTGTATAGTGGCGCCGGAATTCCTTTTCCCATCCATCGAAAATTCGAACTGTTCACATTTTAGGAAAAACTCAATGCTGCAGAAATTAAATATCCACTTTTCTGACCGAGTTAAAAACCTGACACTTTTCGCAGCTCTGTCGCAATCTGGCGACAGAGCTGCGAAAATCCAAAATTTCCATCGCCTGCAAAGAGCAAAAAGAAAAAGAAAAAAGAAAAATAGCCTTGGAGGTAAGTTAAATGACAAGACACAGGCATGGGAACATTAACTCATGTCATCACTCCACCCTTATGAGTGTGTTGTATGAGCATACAAAGTGTGGCATAAAAATATACTCCAAGTGGGGTTCCATGGTTAAGTCAGTCAAACCTGGTGAAGAAGTCAAAACTGCTTGCTGGTTGACTTAAATCAGCTGCTTTTGTCTACGGAGGAAACGTGGCCGACCCGCATTAGCCTTGATTCAACTGAAGACGAAAATCCTCACGACTGGATTCCATCATTCTCTAAAACGCAATGATCCTCTCGCATGATATATTCGATTATCCTTGATCCTCACCTCCAAAAGTTTCAGTTCAACGGACAGCGCTGGTGAAAACAGTCCATGCATTCGTTGTGGCGTCCATGAAAACGATAGAAGGTGATATTCGACAACGCAAAACAAACAAAATTCGAGTAAATGGCGCCTACTGAATGGCAGTGCATAATCCTGAGTCTGGCATGGCACAAGTGATGATGTCCTATAAATTCATTAAAGCGCTGCGAGGTGTGTGCAACCCAAAAAGAAGAAATTAGCCTGAAAACCTCGAGGTAAGCGTTGCCTCAGACTGGGTCTCATCGCCGTAGTCATTGGAGAAATAAATTCTGCAAAAATATAATATTCGTATTTGCATGCTTTGGTCGGCATAGATGGACTTATACGGTCATTCCAAAAATGTTGAAACAACAACCATCCTCAGCCCCGAGATTTATTTGGTGGGTGATGGCTGTTGTTCAAACGTTTAGACATGGTTGTGTCGCCTACTTCTTTCATGGCACAACACAGAGTGAAACGGTCTAAAGCTAACCCTACATTATTATGCAAATGCAGACAGTTGTATACTCATTAAGAAAAAAAAACGAACGAAAAAAAAGAACGAAAATGTTATCCTAAATGATTCATAGAGCTAGTCCTCCACGAGAATCCTAAGCTGTGGAACGCAGCACGCCTGGCGTGGAAAACCAGTTGTAAATCATTTTACGAGGAAACATGTATACATATATTCTATCGTTGGTATTTATCGTTGAAGTTGAATGCTTGCAAGAAAATCAGCATCATATATGCATGCTTCCCAATTTTGATAATAATTCTTGTTTGATATCAAGTTGATATTTTCTGGAACATGTTTCGGTTACAACAGAGCGACATGAATAGGTCGATGGGTCTACGTGGTTGGAAAAGAATTGTGAAGGGAAATGAATTGTATATAGTGGCAAGAGAGAATTAACGCTAGGATGGAAAATGTTGTGCCACAAAAATGAGAATAACTTCACTGATGTTGGTTGAAAATTACCAATTTTAGACAAAGATTGCTCTCAAGGGATAAAAACTCCACACACACACACGCACCCACACACACACGCATACACACGCATACACACGCATACACACGCACGCACGCACGCACGCAAGCACGCACGCACACGCACGCACGCACGCACGCACACGCACGCACGCACGCACGCACGCACGCATGCACGCACGCACGCAGCACGCAAGCACGCACGCACGCACGCACGCAAGCACGCACGCACGCACGCACGCACGCACAACCACACGCACACACGCGCTTTTTAGTGACATGCTCTGGGACCGGACAGAATTTCCCAAAACTTCACAGGAATTTAGTTCTGGCATGGCCACCACCCTCGTAGAACATTGACGTAAAAATTCCCAGAACGATCGAATAAACATATAAATACGTTTTTATCCATGAAAATTAAACGTCGTCAAAGGTACGTTGTGAAAACGTGTTTGTTAACGAATTTTAAACGAAAAAATTAAAACGTTTTATGACGTTGCAATTTCGTTGCGCCTTCCGAACACGCAATAGTGTCTCTCACCTCCGAGAGATGGCAGTGTTCTCGAGACCGATGTCGGTTTTGAGGAAATCAGGGTGTAAATTTGTCTACCATGCATTTGGCTTTTCGTTTTTGGTAAATCGATAGGGAATTTTGAAAAATGTTTGCATAGCGTGAGCCGCGTGCGGCACCGCAGGAAGGAAACTTTTGGAAATCAATATAAATTGTTTTTGCGATTTGGAAAGGTCAAATATCGGACCAAAACCAAGTAAATTTTCATCCGGATGTCCACTTCAGCAGTGAGTGGCGACAGATGAGATGTACCTGTGATATTTGCAGTCAAGGAGGAATGGGGATGATATCCTGCATGAACAAGCTGGGTTCTGGCAAGACACCAGCAATTAGCCCAGGCGAAAGGCGGGGTCTTCATTTTTAGAAAATCAATTCGAGCAAAACCAGTTTCTAACGTAATCTTACGTAATAAATTACGTTATAATTCAGTGCCATCTATAGATAAAGCCGACGCACGAAACCATGTGACGTCATTCATTTTTGAAATAGAAGACGAAAGAACAGAGGAAAAGACAATAGGAGTGACGGCGATCTCGGTGGCCAGCCCAAAGAAAGTTGATTTTCTCTTGAACCAGATGACGGATTTTTAAGGGACTTATCACGTCAGAAAGCTGAGCAGTGTGCGATTTTAGATGTGTATAACAATTCCGAAATTTCGCTGCTAAGACTTAAAAAAAATAGAGGTACAAAAAGTGTCCAAGTTAAGATGTGATAACATTCCGGGTTCCCGCCGCACATTTTCAAAGATTGCGCGATTTTTTCCGTTGTAACATGGTTTCCACCAGCGGAAGAGTTGTAAAGGAAGCTTTAAGCTTTTCAAAAACACCAAAATCATTGAATTTGGACCACATTTCACTATTTTATCAAGATAGAACGCGACATGGAAACATCGTTTTGTTTTTGAGCGGGGAAAAAGCCGCGACTCCCACGGATTTCCAGGGAGGCGTGGCCTCTTCCCCGCTCAAGAACAAAACAACGCTGCCATGTCACACTGAAACTGGCCACAAAAAGTGAAATGATGTTCAAATTTAATGATTTTGGTATTTTTGGAAAGCTGAAAGCCTCCTACACAACTCTTCCGCAGGTCGAAACCATGTTACAACGGAAATAATCGCGCAATCTTTGAAAATGTGAGGCAGGAACCCGGAATTTTGTTTCATCTAAACTTGAAACACTTTTTTACCTGAAAGTTTTAAAAATTTTGCCAGTGAAAAGTTCGGGACTGTTATACACGTCTAAATTTCGGTCTAAGAATCGGTTCAAGAGAAATTTCATTTTCCGTGGCCGGCACACCGCGAACCCGTCGTTCACTGGCATCGTCTTTTCCTCTTCCCGACCGTCTTCTATTTATTGATGACGTTTCCGTGCGTCGGCTTTATCTATAGGAGGCACTGAATACATAATTACCAACTCCAGTTCGTAATCCTTATGGAGCGAGCCATGGCTGTTATGAGTATTCAACCAGACACTATTACGTTATTATAAGGAGAATTAAGCCATTATAAGGAGAATTATAATAAGGAGAATTACAAGGAGAATAATACTCGCTATTCTCCTTCGTCTCGTTATTATAAGGAGAATTATCAACCAAAAAATTACGAATTAACGAGAGATTAAATTTACGAAAAAATTGGTTAATTGTCTTGTAGGGCATGTCTTGCAAAAGAAGATTTCCAGAGATGCATTCATTTTTCTGTCAGTGGGTTTTATGTTCAATGTCAGCAATTGATGTTGGGATAGCAAGCATTTCGCTGTACTTCCGCATTTGACCTTCCTTTACAATTCCACAGGCGAAGCATCCCTCTTCAACTATTTGAACATATGGTCCAGATCAGTTGGACTCAACGAAATCGAAATGGGAGGGATAAATTCGGCAAAGTCGGTGGTCGCCATTTTCGCACCAATGATAGCTGGATTTATTTGTGACAAAGTTGGAAATTTTAAGGTAATCACATTACCTCAATGTCTCTGTAAAAAGATGCCCCTTTTCATACCTTGAGTCATGCACTTTGTTCGGGTGTACGAAATTAACTCTCCATAGTTCATCCCATTCCAATTGCATTGTTTGCAGAACGAGTGGTTCGAGCGCGTCCGATTCAGCACCCGGTGTTTTGACGCTCGTATTTTTGACGCGTGCATCACTTTGCTCCATCGCGAAGACCTGACATGTCTTTGTCTGTCTTGGTACAAGCAACGTGATTTTTTCATGCACAAGGTATTAGAATCACGTTGGTACAAGCATGAAGATAGGCTGTCATGTGATCGGTACTTACTGCGGCTTCAACTTCGACGAGTACCCTGTCCAACAGTAATGGCTCCAATATTAAACGCTGCATGCTTCGACGCGTTAAAATGACTCAACTGACTCAACCAGCGGGAGTCGACGCGATGATGCGTCCAGTGTGGATTGATGACAAAAGTGAGATAATTTGACTGAGTTTATTTGATAAAATAACGCAGTCGCGTGTCATTGAGTTAAAAACAAGCAAATAGACCGACAAGACAAGATACAATTCCAATACGGTAACGTGACTTTTACTGCGGTGCATGCTGCCAATGCCAGGAAAAGAGAGTTTGAAAGAACTGAACGTATACGGCGAGGAAGGGTCACTGACATTCCGTTGTCAGGGCGAAGTTGCAGAGGTTGAGTGAGGAAAGAATGTCTCTGGTTTACTAACATATCGCGCTAACACTGTCCGTGCACCTATAATAGTACACGACCGAGATAAACTCAAAAGACATTTTTCAATGTGCAATCATTTGGCCATCGCCCAAACAACTATAATTTAGGCTGCAATCCGTCTACTACGATTCATTGGACAGTGTCAATCATTCCCGCATTGGCGTTTGGAGGATATGAGCTACCTCAATCTATAGCTTCTCTTGCACACTACCCTAACGTGTATCCAAAAATCTGAACTGTCTCAAGCTATGACACAAAAAAAGCTACCAGACATAATAAAAGCCACAATGCAAGAGAGAGTGGAACTTAGTTAATTCCTCGATCGGGCAGGTATTTTAAAGATTTCACCCATTCAAAAACATTCTATAGCATTTATGCGTCTCGAGCTAAGGTTGAGGCTTCCTAAAGTATTGAACAAAACTAAGATTTCTGCAGCTATGTGCATCTCTTAAAGTGTAATAACGCAACAACGTCTTTAGTCGCTGAAATTTATCTTCACGGCCAAGAAGCATGTCGTGCACCCACCGGAGACAACAAAATCGTATTTGTCATGGGTAATGCTGCACGAATGTTTGAGGGTCTCACACGCAACAGAAACAGAACATATGAGGCACAAAAATGCATGTGTCGGTTGAGGGGAAACGCAGGTATTTGCATCACGCATCATGCTCTGACGGTTGACCGCACCTGGAAAAAAGGATTGAAGAGGAGGCCGTAGGATATGGAAGGGATTTCGCCTGAAAAGGAAAGCCAATCAATTTTTATATTCAATAACGGCGACTTTTGGCGCTCGCGCAATGTTGCACAACTTCGTTTCAAGTCGGCAGACAAGTTCGCAAGGAGGACACTGGGCTCTTGATTTGCTTTTGTGTCAGGACAGAAACGGACATCACCTATTCTGAGCTTCATGCTTTGTTATCACGGCTCTTTCTACATGTTTTCATCTTTTTATGGAAATCTCGTTCTGGAGTTTTATCCTTAGAATTTCTCTGTCTGGGTATATTCAACTGCTTTTCAGTTCAGGGCGTATTTTAGACTATTTAGCGAAGATCGCGCGCCACGCTCATTTCCAGATTAAAACATGGTGGAATGCATGAAAGGTATTGTCGAATGAGAAAATCTTGTTTTCAACTGATTATCCGAACTTCTCAGAGAATCACGCCACGTAACACAGCTGGTTGTTACTCTCATGTTGTGTACACGATGAATTTTTAGGATATTTTATTATCATTATAGGCAGAATTTATCTCATTTTCGTTCACGAGTACTAGATCCCCCACACATTTTCAAATGGAATATCATGCGGGATTCAATTATTTGTAGTTGACTCCCATATTTATAATTAAGTTTTGCACTTTTGACAGTGTTATTGGATGAATTGCACGAATAAAGCATTGCCAATGTTTTGTTTTCTATCAAGGATGTATTTTTGTTTATTTTCCCATACCAAAGGTTCGGCCAATGAGGTACGTCCTGTATCCAAAGCCCGCAAAAAGTGTTTTTTTTCTGTCAGCCCTTATTGGATGGCGAACGAGTCTAAGTTTTTCGGAGCGCTTGGATGTTGTGCTGAGATGGTGACAGACACAAACAGCGTAGTCGGAAACGAACGAGTGAGCCGACTCGCGTTTTACATGATATGAAAGGAGAACCGCATGCCATAATTGAGGTCTTTTGTGTCGTAGAATTTAGCGATAGCTTGTCAGCATGCGAAGAAGATAAACTTGGGTAGTTTGGCCTAACTGGTCCTAATTTACAGACGAATGACTCTACTGATAATCATTATCTTCATCATCTTCTTGTTTGTCATTTTGAGCAGGTAGCCATGCGACCAGTGGCTCAGCCAGAAGGGGTGAAACATGCTCCAGAAAATGCAGAATATTTGTATTCCTACAATAGGATAAGCAGAGACTCGTATGCAACGAAGAAAGAAAGATATTTAATATTTTTGCATACAAATGAAATCAAACACAAAAATCTTGGGGCATGTAGACCCAAACCAAATCAAGGGGACCTGTCCTGCAACGCAGAATAGTAACCGCATGTAAAATTCACAATGATTTTTAGTTTGTTAGGCAAACTTTGGCTCAAATGCATCGAAAACAGATAGATTTGGACTTGGAAATGAAAAAGGAAATGTTAGGTCGGAACATAAATGAAAGAGGCAATATTTACGCCCAGAGATGAAAAAGGAAATGCCAGACTTGGAATACAGAGTGAAAGGGGAAATACTACAATCAAGCACAAAAATATCTTGGGCATGTAAGACTAAACCAAATGAAGGGGGCCTGCCAAGCGGATCAGTTAACCAGAAAAAAAATACTTGTTGAATTAAGATGTTTTGAAAAACACAGAAGCATAATGAGTGGTTAATCCCAGACAGATTGTGTTGCTCTATTATACCTCCAAAGGAAATGCTAATCCAGGATTAAAAGCACGAAAGAGTAAAAAATTGATCTGAAAATTAAAAGAAAAGAAATGTAGATTTAGAAAACAAAACGTAGGAAGAAATATTTGACCAGAAAATGGAAAGGGGAATGTCAGGCCTGGATTACAAAATGAAAGAAGAAACATCAAACATAAAGATGAAAAGGAATCGTTTGACCGAGAAAACAAAACGAAGGCGGAAATGGTATCGTAGAAATGCAAATGAAAAAAGAAATGTTCGACCACAAAATACAAAATTATAAAAGATACATTAGGCCTGAAAATGTAAAAAAAAAACTATAAGGCAAAGGTGTAAAGTAAGCATGGTAAGAAAAACAAGCGAAGCCCAAACTTATACTCATAGGACGAGATATCGGAATCCCAGCATGCTATCTGGTGCAGAAGTGTTGGAAGAAGTAAATACAACAGTTAGACGGATTGGAGTTGGGAACATGGAGAAACAGAAGTTTAATCACTCTCACCAGACGATTTATAAGATCTCCATAGTGCCTGTATGTAGACGTGAGTACGATGACGTCTCGGAGGTATCCCGTTTTCCCTTGACGAAGCGGCCGCTCCCGCACACCGAAGGCTTCCTAAATCGAGAGACAGATACCTCGGAAACGCCAGGCGTGCTCAACGTCTACAAGCAAAATGACGATTGAATGGTTCGATTAAAGTAAATCCGAATTGCTAGCAACAAATCTGCAACTATGAATTAAGATTCATGCTCACTCGCTAAACATTTGCTAATATAATTCCAATTTGCTAGTATAGCTTTTGCTTATTTTTATTATTTTTATTATTTTAGATCCCACTGTTAATTTCAGACTTTCTATCCCTCCTGGCTGCATTGTCGCTCTTGTTGATTCCATATGCCAGAGACGTATCAAAACTTGATCTCATTCCAGTCATCAGAGAAGCAAGGTCTTCTCTTGCGAACACAAACAGCAAATTCGTACCACTTGGATTTCCACAGGTAACTTCTGTGCTAACTAAAAACTAACTAAAGTGCTAACTAACTTCTGTGCTAACTAAAGCACGAGTGTTGACGATAACATTAAAAAATTGTATTTTTCACGCTGCATGTTACCCAAGTAATGCAGAGTAGCACCATATCGCTCTGCCGGGCATAAAATCGCAGTGTCTCTGATATAATTGGACATACTTCCCCTGTGTGTCTTCCACGCCCATCCAAATCAACTACATGGCAAAATGTGCTCGACACCCATTTCTCAGAAGATTGAACCCAAAACGCACAAGCTGCCCTCCATTTGTGGTTGGTCATACCCATGGGTTCTCCATCCCCAGAATGAACAAGAAAGAACACATTCAGTGGCAAAATGACCATTGATATCCAATTTTATGACTAATGTCACTTGAGTCCCCATCCTTTGTGAATGTGTTCTTCTACTCCAGATGAACAAGAGAAAATGTATTCAGTGCAAAAATCTGCACTGACATGGAATTTTGTCCCTGAAAGAATCTTCATGATCTGTGCACAGCTCGAGTTTGATATTTTTCCATTTTTCCCTTAAATAACGGTGAGTTAGTGATATTTGTTACAAATCAACAGAAATAATGTCTGCCACACATGACAACACGAGAACTCATAGGCTGCTATAATTTAATCCATAATTGCAAATAAAATAAACATATCTGACAAAAAACAGTTTTTCTCCATGGAGAAAAACTGTTTTTGTCAGATATCTTTATATTCCGAAGTTAGCTCTCAAAATTGCTAATTTCGTGAATTATTTGGGGAGTCGGTGTTCCGCTTCTCAAGCAATGAATAAGAATAAACTTAAAGCGACATTTTTTGCAGTATTCTCTCCAACAAACGGCCCGCAATCACATCTTCCCAATATCAGACAGTCCAGAAGAAGTCCCTCTTTACGGCATATGGGTAGACCATGTGTGGGATTTACGGCATCGCAGCCCATTTCACCACCGAATCTCTACATTTGAGTTTTTAAGAAATTACTCAAAAATTGAAGCTTTGCCGGAATTCAACTGTTACCTGGTCCATCAGAGGTCCTAGAACCACCCCAGTCTTAAAGTCTCGAGATCCCACTTAAAGCTAGTATTTCCAATATCTTCAATAATTACAACTCGGCCTCGCAAGTAACGTAAAGCAATGCGAATCTGCAATTTTCCGGCAGTGATTTGTGTTTCGCAAACTGACGAATATGGATAACGCGCAGCAAGGGGTCGTGATTTGTAGGCGCGGAAATGATCAGGTGTCAATATGTCGGATTTCATTTTCTCTTCTTTTGGATGTGGCACTGGATCACCCTCTCTCGTGAAGGAGAATAAATATTTCCCAGAAGCAAAATCCCGCGCTGTGATGGCATTTGACCACCCTTTATTGGTGAGCATTGTCAGAAGGCTCAGGTTTAGAACTCGCTTCACTTTTTCACATTGTTCAAAGCAATAGCTGAAAGTCGAACCAAGTTCCAGAAAAATCGGTCGTATGCACCAAAGCTACTAGCCCTAACCATGACCCTAAGCTTCAAAAAAGTAAATTCCATGTTCAGATGCACCTTTCTCAACGATGGAAAAGGAATACTGTTGTGCATAGAAATCAAATTTTCCAACAGAATTCCATACGTAATTTTTTGTGTGTAGAGATCTGTTGGAAATTTTTTTTTCTGTGCACAACAGTATTCATTTTCTATCGTTGAGAAAGGTGCATCTGAATGTGGAATTGACTTTTTTCAAGCTTAGGGTTAGGGTTAGGGTTAGTAGCTTTGGTGCATGCGACCGAATATTTTGTGTGTCATGACCTCAATGACCAGTCACGTGGAAAGGTGCAAGAAACCTGACATTTCTATTGTGAAGCTCCTCTTGACGCAACTAACCTGTTCCTGATCAATTAAACCAGAATTAATAACAGGATCTGAGGATCAACCCGGCCATTTCCGCTTTGATTGCATTTGTGAAAGAGGAAAAGTAATTGTTCGCTCTTGCGTTTTTCGGTGATCCGTTCTCAATTGATAGGTCTGGATTGCTGTTTTGGCACTAAATTAAATTTAAGTTTTAAAAACTAAACTAAATTTTACTTTTATTGATTGAAAGTCCATTTTGTTGCGGGATGCAGATAATGTTCTCCAGCTTAAATAAATCTGTTTGACTCCTATCGATATGGCTTTCTTAAACCATCAGGGCAACTCAACTTATGTTTACACCACTGGTTACCAATAGTTATCTATACGATGAACTACGATAAGAATTGTTTTCATTACAAGGAACTCACAGACGATTCGTATGCATCAGCGACCAGTCCCCCTTTTCTAATACTCGTATGAGGTCTGCTTATAACCCAACCACAATCGCTGTAGATTCGCTTCTGTTGCCTTTAACTAAAATTACGTGTAGATTAATTGGTATTGGTACTTTATAACCAGCAGTACTACGGTTAACTTTGCTAAGTACTTTTTAACTAAGTATCGCATTCGATAACTTTGCAACCACCAATTGGGATTCCAACCGCGTGCAACCACAGCAATAAGCGCCAGGGCCAGTTTGAAGATGCAACAGGTGATTGCAGGCGTTGGAGACATGGGAGACAATCACTTCAAGGAAAAATCGTCAATGGACAGAAGATGACTGCTTAATTCGGTCGCAGGGATGAAATCCAATAGAAAAACGGAACAACACGAACGTATTTAAATTATTGTATTTAACAAAGAACGTTCGTGTTGTTCGTCATATACGGGTATTCGGCTCAGATCCCCTACCCAATAATTTGGCCTGATAAAACTAGTCGTATTTCTGTCCACCAAGTCCGGTGCCGCAAGCTCATTGCTGAAAACGTTTCCACATTTTGGCCGTTTTTAACTCAAGCTTTAACTATCATGCCCTGCTCATTTCCCAAGACAGAGGACCATTCTACAATTGAGGATATTCAGAATGTATTAACGGGCACAGGATGCATTGCAATCATATCGCAATCACAAATCAACATGAAATTCTCCGACGATCCAGAAAAGCATGCTCAAGTTGTCTTCTACCTTCACTTACTTGGACGATGTATCTTGACATTGTTCGGAACAATGGTGAGTATAGGTGTAATTGAAAACCCTTCGCACGATTCTTCACGCTACTTGGTGATAGATGACAGTAGTCTGATGTCGAAAATGTGATATATGGTGGGTCTTGTAATTGTGTTTCTGGATTGCTCCAAGTGACGATAAAAACTGTCTATCAGAAATTTTTGTCCATCAAAAATTTCTGCTTTTTTAAGATCTTGTCCAGTATACAGGGTGGTCCTGAATTCATGGGAACAACCGATAGGACGTGTTCCTCATGTCCGTCTGAATCAAATTTGTTCAGTGAAAAAATTCGCTCCGACGCCCCATTTCGGAGATATGACCCCTCAAAGTTCCCAAAATTGGCCCTTTTTGGGGGCCTGTGGGGGTTGATTTATTTGTTGGAGAGTTCTCATTTTTTGTAAGCTTGCTCCCCAAGACAAACTGAAAAGAAAACATTCAGGGACAAAATGCGCTCCCACCCCCCATTTTGGAGATATGGACACCCAAAAATCTCTAGGGGAGCTCCTTTTGGATGCCTATGTTGGGGTTGATATTTGCGTCGCTCAGTGCTAATTTTTCGAGAGCATATTCCCCGAGATTAACTAAAGAGATAAGATTCAGTGAAAAAATCACCTACGACCCCTGGTTTCGGAGAAATGGCTCCCAAAGTTCCAAAAATTCGCAATTTGGAAACTGATTTCGAGAGTTTTTGAGAGCCATATCTCGAAAATGGGGGTTCGTAAGGAATTTTTTCACTGAATCGTTTTTCTTCATTTCATCACGAAGAACATGGTCTCCAAAAATGAGCATTGAGGGACGCAAAAATCAACCCCAAACATAGGCACCCAAAAGGGGCTCCCCTCGGGATTTTTGGGTGGAAAAATCTCCAAAATGGGGGGTGGGAGCGCATTTTGTCACTGAATGTTTTCTTTTCAGTTTGTCTTGGGGAGCACGCGCACAAAAAATGAGAGCTCTCCGACAAATAAAGCAACCCCCACAGGTCCCCAAAAAGGGCCCAATTTGGGAACTTTGAGGGGTCATATCTCCTAAATGGGGGGTCGGAGCTAATTTTGTCACTGAACAAGTTTGATTCCTACGGACATGAGGAACACGTCCTATCGGTTGTTCCACAGGAATTTCTGACCATCTTGTATATCTAAGATATCTGGTGCACTCAAACTCAAAGCTGAAGTTTTGTAACAAGTAGAATTGAGGGATAGAGACGGTGTTGTAAATATCAACGTAAGACTTATCTCCCTTTTTAAATTCCAAAAAGGCAAAATAACAGGTAAGTGTTGAGATTTGAAGGTGAGTAGAGATGCATTTTTTTAATTTTCTTAGTTTTTGAAATGGGAAAAAACTTAGACCATAAATGTTTTTTAGTTTTTGAAATGAGTACGTTATAGCGGGAAACCTAGGCCATATACATTTATTTAATCGTTGATAATTTTAGAAGAATATCAAGAATCTCCCACATTTAAAACGAAGATCAAATTGATCTCCAAGGGTCCTTGCCACGTTATTTTCTTTGCCATTCGGTTGCAGACCAGAACGATGTTTACCGGTGCCGTCCTCGTGGTACTCAACAGCGCCGGAGTCGGGAACTACGGTCTACAACGATTATGGGGAACTTTTGGATCCATGATATTTTCACCCATCTCTGGTCTTCTCCTGGAACACTTTAGTCGAGGACGAGACGTCAAGGACTACAGGTTTCATATTCCTGACATACATGTCCTCATCAATCTGTGTTTGCGTGCTTGTTCCGTATGGGTGTTTTAGATCTTTTATTTTGGGGATCAGGAGTATACGCCAGATAATATGTCTTTTAAGACACTCGGAGGTTCGCTCAGACTTAGTTGACATCACAAGTTTTTACGTGACAGCAGTTTTTTAATAAATCTGCTATTTCAAACAACTCCATACATATGCAGTACGATTCCAAAAGGTGGAATGAATTAAATCAAACCTCACCCAGGCTCCCAAGGGCGTTCATTTGAGATATTTGAAGGACCAATTTCTGAAATTAGAGATCGAAACAAAAATATTGCTACTGAACAAGTATAATTCCTTCGCGCATGAGATACATATGCTATTAATTGCGTTGTTTTGATAAAAAATGCAATTACTTTCAAACCAATCGAAGCGTTAAGGCGCATCACCATTCACGAATTCAGTTTTCATGCTGTGAATCCACTCCGTCGGGTGGCATAATTGTTGGCTTGTTCTAGCGCCCGTTATCAATTGCTTTGATCTCGCTCTGTGGATAAAAACTGCAATTTCTTTCAAACTCATCGGAGCGTCAGGGCGCAGCACCATTCACGAATTCAGTTTTCATGCTGTGAATTCACAAAGGCACTCCGTCCGGTAGCATAATTGTTGGCTAGTTCAACGAATAGCGGCCGAAATTAAATTGCTTAGATCTCGCTCTGTAGATAAAAACTGCAATTTCTTTCAAACTCATCGGAGCGTTAAGGCGCAGCACCATTCACGAATTCAGTTTTCATGCTGTGTATCCATAATGGGACTCCGTGTGGTAGCATAATTGTTGGCTAGTTCAACGAATAGCGGCCGCAATTAATTGCTTAGATCTCGCTCTGTTGATGAAAACTGCAATTTCTTTCAAACTCATCGGAGCGTTAAGGCGCAGCACCATTCACGAATTCAGTTTTCATGCTGTGAATCCATAATGGGACTTCGTGTGGTAGCATAATTGTTGGCTAGTTCAACGAATAGCGCCCGCAATTAATTGCTTAGATCTCGCTCTGTTGATGAAAACTGCAATTTCTTTCAAACTCAGCGGAGCGTTAAGGCGCAGCACCATTCACGAATTCAGTTTTCATGCTGTGTATCCATAATGGGACTCCGTGTGGTAGCATAATTGTTGGCTAGTTCAACGAGTAGCGCCCGCAATTAATTGCTTAGATCTCGCTCTGTAGATAAAAACTGCAATTTCTTTCAAACTCATCGGAGCGTTAAGGCGCAGCACCATTCACGAATTCAGTTTTCATGTTATGAATCCACAAAGGGACTTCGTCGGGTGCTTTGATCTTCACGAATTCAGTTTTCAATTTTCACGAATTTTTTCACGAATTCCAAAGGGTTTTTAATAATTGCAGTTCAAGAAAGCCGCAATTTAATTGCTTTGATCTCGCTTGTTTGATAAAAACTGCAATTTCTTTCAAACTCATCGGAGCGTAAGGGCGCAGCACCATTCACGAATTCAGTTTTCATGCTGTGAATCCAAAAGGGACTTCGTGGGTAGCATAATTGGGCAAGTTCAAGAGCCCCGCAATTTAATTGCTTTGATCTCGCTTTTTGATAAAAACTGCAATTTCTTTCAAACTCATCGGAGCGTAAGGGCGCAGCACCATTCACGAATTCAGTTTTCATGCTGTGAATCCACAAAGGGACTTCGTCGGGTAGCATAATTGAAAGAAGTTCTAAGAAAGCCCCGCAATTTATTGCTTTGATCTCGCTGTTTTTGATAAAAACTGCAATTTCTTTCAAACTCATCGGAGCGTCAGGGCGCAGCACCATTCACGAATTCAGTTTTCATGCTGTGAATCCACAAAGGGACTTCGTCGGGTAGCATAATTGAAAGCAAGTTCTAGAGCTCGCAATTTATTGCTTTGATCTCGCTGTTTTGATAAAAAACTGCAATTTCTTTCAAACTCATCGGAGCGTCAGGGCGCAGCACCATTCACGAATTCAGTTTTCATGCTGTGAATCCACAAAGGGACTTCGTCGGGTAGCATAATTGAAACAGTTCTAGAGCCCGCAATTTATTGCTTTGATCTCGCTGTTTTGATAAAAACTGCAATTTCTTTCAAACTCATCGGAGCGTCAGGGCGCAGCACCATTCACGAATTCAGTTTTCATGCTGTGAATCCACAAAGGGACTTCGTCGGGTAGCATAATTGAAAGCAAGTTCTAGAGCCCGCAATTTATTGCTTTGATCTCGCTGTTTTGATAAAAAACTGCAATTTCTTTCAAACTCATCGGAGCGTCAGGGCGCAGCACCATTCACGAATTCAGTTTTCATGCTGTGAATCCACAAAGGGACTTCGTCGGGTAGCATAATTGAAACGAGTTCTAGAGCCCGCAATTTATGGCTTTGATCTCGCTGTTTTGATAAAAACTGCAATTTCTTTCAAACTCATCGGAGCGTCAGGGCGCAGCACCATTCACGAATTCAGTTTTCATGCTGTGAATCCACAAAGGGACTTCGTCGGGTAGCATAATTGAAAGCAAGTTCTAGAGCCCGCAATTTATTGCTTTGATCTCGCTGTTTTGATAAAAAACTGCAATTTCTTTCAAACTCATCGGAGCGTCAGGGCGCAGCACCATTCACGAATTCAGTTTTCATGCTGTGAATCCACAAAGGGACTTCGTCGGGTAGCATAATTGAAACGAGTTCTAGAGCCCGCAATTTAATTGGCTTTGATCTCGCTGTTTTGATAAAAACTGCAATTTCTTTCAAACTCATCGGAGCGTCAGGGCGCAGCACCATTCACGAATTCAGTTTTCATGCTGTGAATCCACAAAGGGACTTCGTCGGGTAGCATAATTGAAAGCAAGTTCTAGAGCCCGCAATTTATTGCTTTGATCTCGCTGTTTTGATAAAAAACTGCAATTTCTTTCAAACTCATCGGAGCGTCAGGGCGCAGCACCATTCACGAATTCAGTTTTCATGCTGTGAATCCACAAAGGGACTTCGTCGGGTAGCATAATTGAAAGCAAGTTCTAGAGCCCGCAATTTATTGCTTTGATCTCGCTGTTTTGATAAAAAACTGCAATTTCTTTCAAACTCATCGGAGCGTCAGGGCGCAGCACCATTCACGAATTCAGTTTTTCATGCTGTGAATCCACAAGGGACTTCGTCGGGTAGCATAATTGAAAGCAAGTTCTAGAGCCCGCAATTTATTGCTTTGATCTCGCTGTTTTGATAAAAAACTGCAATTTCTTTCAAACTCATCGGAGCGTCAGGGCGCAGCACCATTCACGAATTCAGTTTTCATGCTGTGAATCCACAAAGGGACTTCGTCGGGTAGCATAATTGAAACGAGTTCTAGAGCCCGCAATTTATGGCTTTGATCTCGCTGTTTTGATAAAAACTGCAATTTCTTTCAAACTCATCGGAGCGTCAGGGCGCAGCACCATTCACGAATTCAGTTTTCATGCTGTGAATCCACAAAGGGACTTCGTCGGGTAGCATAATTGAAAGCGAGTTCTAGAGCCCGCAATTTATTGCTTTGATCTCGCTGTTTTGATAAAACCTGCAATTTCTTTCAAACTCATCGGAGCGTCAGGGCGCAGCACCTTTCACGATTTAAGTTTTCATGCTGTGAATATACAAAGCGACTCCGTCGGTTGGGATAATTGTTGGCTCGTTTTGGCCCCGACCTGAACATCGGAACACCTCTCTCTCAATTTTAGCCTCTGCCCGTTTGGGGTTATTTCCAAAAGTTCGCTGTTTAGGACGTCTTAGGTACTATCCACGCGTCATAGACCAAATTAGGACCCTTTCTATTTAACCGGAAGACCTCGGTCTGTTTAGGAATTTCCGAAAATTGACTGATTGGGACGATGAACTTTCTGGCCGTCAAATGAGGAAAGTATAAGTTAGTCTCGATGGAGTTATATCTAGTTTCTAAAACTTTTCAAAGTCTTTAGCAAACACAACTTGAATTCTTAATGCTATATTAGCATATGAAATATTTGACATAACTTTCTCAAATGACCACGGTGCGGATTGTCATTAGCGAAGATAAGTTTGATTCTGCAAAAAATCCTTTCATAGACAAATCATCATCATCATCATCATTGCCATCCTGAGTTGACAGCCATGCGGCCGGTGACTCGCCAAAGAGGGCCACGTTGCCCTTGCATTTACACAAAACCCGGTAATCGTGTGACAAAACAGACCAATTTATTGGCTTCGCAACAAGTCACATAACTCCACTTTTCATTAATAGCTTTTAAACAGCACTACTGAGATCAGCTCAAACGAACACACATTTTTTAAACCAACAGAGCACGATTGCTGCCCTTTGATAAGTTCTCTTAACAGCTACCTACTCCTATCAACAGGACTACTGATATGTTCTCTCAACAGCTACCTACTCCTATCAATAGGACTAACTATTGTTTTTTTTTTTTTTGAATCATGAATTACTATGTACACGTTTTCAAGTTTGTACCAATTCCGCATAAAATGCATCAGTGCAGAAATTTTGTCACACGAACCTCGCCACTAAATTATGAGATTTTTGCTGCATTTGAAGCGTAGGGATAATCTGCTTGAGGCCGCTGCAACAGTATTTTTACTGTTGCGAATACATTTTATCGATAAAGATGTGAAATGAAAAACATAATGAAAACTTACTGTAGCTCATCCTTTTCTTGCAGGTCTTCGTTCTATTTGTTCGCAGTGATAAGAATACTGTTCATAAGTTCCTTGTGCTTTATGAAGATAGAGAGCAAGCCACCCTCGCTTAGACTGTTCAGAAATTTTGCGAATATATTGAGGAACTTGGACGCAATGGCACTTGCATCGGCAGTTTTCATCGTTGGTTAGTGGTATGATTTGTGGAATTGCTGAGTTAAAAAACCTTCGTAAATCTGCTTCAGCTCACTTTTCAAAGAAAATGAGACGGTGTTGTGGGGATCTGCAACACCTTGCTAGGCCTAGCACAAGAATTCGTGCAATATTTCCATTCATTGGAAAGAGTAGCATCAATAATAGTTCGTATAACTGATTTTCGATTTATTTTTATAGGAATGACCGCGGCTTTATTGGACACCTTCCTCTTCTGGCTTCTTGAAGATCTCGGAGCAACCCTTTCGTTACTGGGATTTGTCGTCATGGTTGCAGATGCGGCCGGCATTCCTTTCCTTTTCTTATTCGGCCCTTTGAAGGATCGATTAGGCGAAGTTAGCATCATCACAGCAGGTCTGAGCGCGTTCACAGTTCGGCTAATCGGATACTCCTTGATGAAAGATCCAATGCTTGGTCTCCTATTTGCTCTTCTGGAGGGCATAACTTATAGTCTGACGCAGTCGGCCATGTACTCCTACGCTGGGAGTCTGGCTACTCAGGAGACTGTGGGAAGTTTAATAGGAATGGTGGATGCCCTATATTACGGATTTGGTATGTATTCAAGCAATACTTCTTAATTTCCTTTGTTTGCGACGTTTTTCTTCCATTCTCGGGATTTGTGCGGAAGCCTCCTGCTGCTGACTTGGAAAGCCACAACTTTCCAATATTCACACCGTTGTCTGTCATTATACAGTGTGTTTCTGAAATAGTTGGCCATACTTCATTTTCCGCATCGTGGTGACGGGACCGGTGACTGGGGCAGAACGAACTGAGGCAGAATTTTTACATTTTTGGAGGCTGATTTTTTTAATTTCTCCGGGTTGGGTTAGGTTAGGTGGTTAAATTGGGGCAGGTGTAAGCTACCACCGCCATGCAAAAACTCCCTCCAAAACTCCCTCCTTTGACCAATTCTACCTCAGTCCACTTCTGCCTCAGTCCACTTCTGCCTCAGTCCGTTCTATCCCAGTCCCCCTATCAGTGGTGACATTCTGAACAAAAAATGTAGAGTGACTTTTCGTCGTCCGATAACTTCTGGGGGTACTCAACGCAAAAAAAACATGGGACCACACACTGCAATTCACGACATCACATTCAGGTCACTTAAAAGCACATGGAAAACAAATTCCTAAACAAACATTACGAGTACACGCAGGGGTGGCAGAGAATGAATGCATTTTCTGCCTTCAGAATTCATTCTCTACCTCTCGTATACATGTGTTGTTTAGCATTTGCTTTGTTCTGAAATTTGTTTTATAGGTGCTGTTTAGTGACCTCAATGTTGACCCACGGAGTCAACAATCTGGGAGCAATAGGCCAAATATTATTCACAGTTCACTTGAAACGTCCAACAAAAATCATTCTCAATCATGTCATGTAATTTCACCGCATCCTGTACCATTGTTTTCATCCGAAAGAATTTTGTTCCGTGATCGTTCATCTGTGTTGAAATTCATTTCCAGCCTCTCAGCAAAGAATTCTCCGGGCAGTGACGGTATTCCCAATATGTTGATAAAGGCGCTATCTACGGCGTTGGCAGACTACTTTGTAGCGCTCTTCAATTGCATTTTTCGCACTCGCATATTTCCTGAAATGTGGAAAAAGGCCATTGTTGTCCCTATTCCTAAAAAATCACGATCAAATGATATTGCTAATTTCCGTCCAATCTCAATTCTTCCAGGCAGTGCCAAACTTTTTGAGAAAATCCTGGCACGCAACCTGCTTAGTTGTCTGGATGAGATAAATTTTCTTCACACATCTCAGCACGGTTTCAGACGGGGTTTATCTTGTGAAACACAGCTGGTTGAGTTTGTCCATGATATCAGTTCTTCACTGGAACAAAAATTGCCTGTCCATGCCATCTTTATTGACTTTAATAAGGCTTTTGATGTTATTTGTCATCAGCTGCTCATTGCAAAATTGAAATCCTACAATTTCCCGTGCGATCTTGTTGAACTCATCTTTTCATACCTTTCGGGTCGTTCTTCCTCTATAAAATGGGACAGAACAGTTTCTGACGAAACGTACGAAAATTCTTCTGGGGTACCCCAAGGAAGTGTGATGGGGCCGCTGTTGTTCTTACTTTTCATTAACGATATCACCATTGGGTTAAATTGTAAAGTAAGACTTTTTGCCGACGATCTGGTCATTTATTCTCCCATAAAATCTCATCTTGATCTTGAGATGCTGCAAAATGATCTCTTGAAAATTCAATCTTGGTGTAACGAATGGAAAATGAGTATAATCCTGGCAAGTGTGCATTCATGTGTTTTGAGAGATCAAAAGTCCAATCCAACTGCTTCTCCAGTATTTTGTACACAATTTGTGATGATGTTATTCCAAAAGTGTGCTCTTTCAAATATCTAGGTGTGATTTTGCAAGAGAATTTACGATGGGATGATCATGTCAGTTATTCTGTTGCCAAAGCACAAAAGGTTTTAGGTTTGCTTCAACGAAACATAT
>JASGXE010015766.1:0-10314 GCA_030068105.1 Sinentomon sp. SZTP_YWyxl | reverse complement strand
TCATGCTTATATTGACGATGGCATTTCAAGCATCAGCTGTTGTCTTCATTAACGCATCTTGTAAATAGCTTTTTTGGGTGAAAATTATCCCCTGATTCACTGAAAAAAAACAAGGATCCTTCCAATATTCAAAAATGGGTGAATCCAACTTTGTTTGAAAATTATCGTCCTGTTGCAATAATGCCCACCTGTCGCAAGGTGGTGGAGAAAGTTCTGCATGCAAGAATTTTAAACTTTCTTACCAAAATTAAAGTTTCTTACCAAAATGGGCAAGCTATCTGACAGACAATATGGATTCCTGCCAGATCGGTCAATCAATTTGCTCATGTCACACAATATGTCCTATATCGGTAAGGGACTGCAGGAGAGAAAGGTTTGCCTGTGAATCGCTGGACCTGAGCAAAGCATTTGATGCTGTCAATCATGCTATTCTGGTGGAAAAGCTGAGATGAGATTGGTGGGGATTAGAGGGAATTGCTTGCATTCGTTTGCTGATTACCTCCATCAAAGAGAACGTTCTGTATAACGATACTCCTTTAAATTTTGAGATTAGAAATTGTGGTGCACCACAAGGTTCAGTAATGGGACCACTGTTATTCGTTATCTATTTTAATGATATTTTAGAGTGGAAACTCGGGGTTCCTTGTGGCTTTTGCTGACTATATATAAGTTTCTTGCAATACGGTGATCCAAATACCTTAATGGGCACTCTGGAAGCTGATTTGGGGAGAATTGTTGAATGGTTATGTGCCTCAACGATTTCAAATTAACATATCGAAGACTTAGCTCACAATTTTTCATCCAAAGATCAAAGAAATATCTTTGACTGTAAATGGGATTGTAATTACTCATTCCGATCATTACAAATATCTGGGCATAAATTTTGATTGCCATATTCAATGGAATCAGTGGATTATTAAGCGGTTAAATTCGTTAATTTTTGTCTTTGTTCGAATAAAACAATTTATTCCATGCTGTTGCCGCAAAATGCTGCTGCCAGAGATTTTGCCTTAGCACATAGCTCAATATAATATGGTGTGATGGAATGAGGGTGTGCAAGTGCAACGCTGCTCGTATTGGATAAAGTGTGCAGAAAACAAAAAGCGCGTGTCCGTCTTGTTGTTGGTTGTAATATTAGAGCTCCAAGTTTGCCTGTTTTCCGGATGTTACATTCTGCCTTGATATGGTTTGATATGTCATTGCTTTGTCCTTCAGATATACCGTTTTGTTCATGCAACCTCGTAAAGTCTTCTGGATACATGCTCCAAAATACTGGAGTTCTTTCTGGCTACGCACATTCGGGAGTTTTTGGAGTCTTCCGCTATCTGAAGCAGCGCACAGCATGGATTGCGGCCTGGATTTTCGTGCACAACTCAGTTGACAGCTTTCACCCAAGAAATTTCCTTGGCTCTAGACCGGGGGTCACAAATTGATGCCATATTGATTGACTTTGGCAAGGCCGTCGATGTTGTTAGCCACTCCTTGTTGCTAGAGAAGCTAGCTTTTATGGGTCTGGATTTCATCATCCTGTGTTGGCTGCGTGGGTATCTCAATCCAAGGAAATACGCAAGCAACATTGTGATTGAATGAACCACAACTCACTTGATTCTGAATAACCCAATCTGAATAACCCCAGAAATTTCCTTGGCTCTGGACCGGGGGTCACAAATTGATGCCATATTGATTGACTTTGGCAAGGCCGTCGATGTTGTTAGCCACTCCTTGTTGCTAGAGAAGCTAGCTTTTATGGGTCTGGATTTCATCACCCTGTGTTGGCTGCGTGGGTACAGGTCGTACTCAAGTCGTGAGAGTCGATGGGTGTCTGAGAGACCCACGTCCTGCAAACTCAGGGGTTCCGCAAGGAAGTGTTCTTGGGCCATTGCTCTTCTTAACTTTTGTCAACGACTTGTGCTTGAATTAGCTCTAAAATCAGGCTCTTTGGAGATGATTGCAGCATTGTATACAGACAGACGGACTCTGCTGATGATCGCCTTGCCCTATACAACGAGATTTGGAGTCTATATTGAGTGGTGTGTCTCCTCTAAAATGAATTTGAATGCCCAAAAATGCTCCCTCATCCACTTTTCGTCCACTTCATATGATCAGACTTTTCACCATATATGTGCTTCGAGATGTCGCCCTCTAGCCTTCTAAAGAGGTAGTTTTTGGGGGTCAAATTGACGAGTCATCTCGACTGGGCCTCTCACGTTGCAACGCTTTCCAAAAAATCCCCCAGAACACTTTATTTTGTAAAGAGAAATAATAGAAAATTGTCCTCGTAAAATCCGGGAACTAGCATATTTGTCTTTAGTGCGGCCTATTATGGAATACGCTTCCTGTGCATGGGACCCTCGAACTTCTTCTCAGGTTCGAACCATTGAGCGTATACAACGCCAAGCTGCCTGTTTTGTTATTGGAGATTATACAAGAAGGCAGAGTGTCACTGAAATGATTAAAAAACTTCGGTGGAAAAGTCTTGCTGAGAGGAGAAGAGAGCAACGTGTATTAAGCTTCAATAAAAATCCTAAGCAATTTTGGAGGATGGGGAATTTTTGTCGTATTTCAGTTCCTTTCCTTTTATGCTCGTTATGATCACTTGCTAAAGGTTAGACCGTTGTCTTTCAAAAAGGATGTGGGCAAATCTTCTTTCCTTGGGAGAACTGTTAAAGATTGGAACTCGCTCCCTGCCCCCGTCCTCTCTCCTCCTTTGACGGTGGAAACTCTCCGCCGTCGTTTGGCAACCTCACTGGCTCCAGGTGGTTTTTTGCCTGACTGAGCTTGTTGTACAGAGAACGTGTCAATTGCTTGCCTGTTCTATATTCCATTGTGAGTTTTTTTTGTCTTTTGCACGTCATGTCCATTGTTGTTTAGAATACTCTTTCCCTGTTTCATTTCACTCTCCATTGTTTAATTCGTTCTTCCTGTTTTGTGTATGTTGTACGATAAAGGGTAACACCCTCTATAAGTACCTATTAAAATTCAAATTTATTTCCCTGTTCCCTGGTTTTGTGAAGATCGATTTCTGTTTATGTTATCATTTCTTTACCATTTTATAGACGACTATGTTTGTTGCTGATTTTTAATCGCGATTTATTCAGGAATTTAAATCAAAATTGAATTTGAAATAGCGACAATGGCATGTGAGTAAAAAACGGGAGAAAAATGAGCAAAAAAATCCTTAGAGCAGGCGAAGAGCATTCATGATCAAATTTGCACTCTTGCCGGGAAAACGTTTGTCCCGAACCTGATGGCACGCTCGAACAGCACTCGCCTCAGATGCGAAAGGATCCGGGCTTCAATTCCCGGCTGAAATGCAAATTTGAGTAGGAATTTTCTTTAAGGGTTGGTATCGTAAACTGACGATACAGGATGCCTCCGAGAATGTAGTAGTTCGCGGCGGCTGCGGGCTATGACGACAGTGGATGATCCTTGGACATCACAACACATGAAAAGCTATACGAGTGAACGTTGGGTCGACGTGCTTTGCCCACATGGAGAAGAATGTTGCATTAATTCATTCTTATTTTCCCGTGCGAGCCTAACGGAAAGACAAGTATATTAGGTCAGGTTAGGTTAGATTGGATTTGATTAGGGCGAGGTTGTTTTAAGAGGTTTTGTTTTAAGAGGCTGTTTTAAGAAAAGGTACACTGCACAGAGTTGCATTTCTCTTTATCATAAAGGATGAATTTTTATGAAACCTTTATGTGTTAGAAAGCTGAAAAATAAGCAATTCCAGCCGTGTGCAACGTTTCTGAAGTTTCCTTATATAGACAAATCTCGAAATCATCCTTGGAACGGAAGTATTGCTGTGAAAAGAGACAAACGTTCGGATTCGTCAGACGTTTTCGTTAATTGAGTGAATGTTTCTGCTACAATATCTCCAATTGACCCGCAGAAGAGTTTTAAGTGAAGCGTTCAGCATTCCAGTGACACAAAAATCGCTAAATTTGAAGACTTTATCGATGGTAGATCTGCAATTTGGAACAGTCCTCATCATCATGTGAGGCGTGTTGTGTTTCAAAGACAAACTTGGTGCCGTGTTTGATTATCTCTTTGTCAAACAAGTTTCAAACATCCCGCACAAATCTTTTCTAATCTTTGCTGATGGCTTTCTCATTAAACTTTCCTCAGGTTGATCGAAGGTAATGGTTTAAAAATCGCGCAATCGATGAAAATATTGGTTTGGCGCATACTCCTTTTTGTGATGCGCTTTTCGTGTTTTCGTGTGGAACTGTGCTTTGTTGTTTGATTAATGATTAAATGCAGCCAGAAACATTTCAACGCAATGCCTTTCATGTCTTCGGAAAGCTAAAACCTTCCAATAAAACTATTCCCTAGGTCGATAGGAAGTTCAAGCAGAAAGAATTGCGCAATGTACGAAAACAGGAACCCGAAATTTTAGCCATGTTAACTTCCCATCTCCATTTCAAGCAGGATTTTGGCTAAGGTATTATCTGAGGAAAGTTTTGGATTGTCGTAGACGGATGGAATCACACATTTTCCGCCTTAAACCACATAAATTTCATCAAAACTCGTTGCTTATTTGTTCAAGAAGAGTTTAAGTTTTTGTGGACATCGCACCGATTTTCTCCACAGTGCTAAAACAGAAATTGTGAGAGAAAAAACATCCGCAACCGTGACGTCACATTTCTCGCGAGCCGGCATGCAATCTGGGGGCACCGATCTGATGTGGGAAATTTCTGGGACAAGACGTGAGCTGTGGAAATGAAGCCGTGCCAAAAAGCTGTGACAAGTCAAAAAGTGGCATGGTCAAAACGTCATCGATCATTGAATTGCAGGAGCAAATATGCAACCGCAATTCCTATGGGACGTTCAGAAGTGGACAACCCTGTTGAATGAGCCATTTATTTTGGGGGTTGCCGCCTTATCAATAAATGCAATTACAACAGAGGAAAAATATGACAGAAACACATCAATTTTTTTTATCATTTCTGCACCCCCATTTGTATGTAATTTTTTTTTTTGTTGTAATTTTTTTTTCTATCATCTATGCACCCCAATTTTGCAGCAAAAAGCAGCAAAAACCATGAAAAATAAAGACACGTAAAACCAGTGATTGAATCAAGAAAAATGAACTAATAGACGGTGCTAGAGAATAGGCATGCACTTAAATGGAGATTGAATGTGGATGCCAGCAACTGATTCTCCTCAGCTATGGTTCTCGACAAAAGAAAAAAAGAAAACTTCCCAACGTCCTTTTGAAAATTGTGACCTGATTTTACAAATATGGTCTCGACGAGAATAAAAATGTGGCTGCTTAACATAGTCCAAAGGCTCACGCCATCGGCCAACATTAGATACCTTCTGTCAAAAATAGTGCAAGTAGCCCGACCACTTTTCTACGGTTTGTTGAGGATGTTGTGACAGGAAACGTGGTCGATGCTTTTTGTCTCATCGTTTTCGATCCCTTTGTACGAATACAACGTTCTTTCCATCATCAAAATGAGATGTTGCTGTGGAACGCGTTTGCGGTTCGAACTGCGAACCTTCTCAACAGCTTCATCAGAGCGGTGAGCAGAAATGGGTCTCATTGTCTGAAAATTGGAGTTGATTCCCAAAAAGACCCATTTGTGCAGTGTTGGACCCATTGCGTAGATCCGTTTGATAGCTGTTGAGAAGATTCGTGGTTACAGGTTCGAACCACAAACGAGTTCCATGAACACGCAAATTTGATTGAAGAAGAAGGAAAGGACGTTGGTCAAAAGGCTCGAAGATGGTGCGAGTCAAAACATCAACTGCATCACGTCCCAAGTCCTTTCACGTTCTGGAAACTTGGTCTTCAAATATTTCATTTCGATCTTATCTCTCATTCAGCCTCTTGTTTGTCTTCTTCTGCTGTCTTTTGTCATTTGAACTGTTGGCCAGGTCTGCGTTCTCACATCATTTGGTGTATTATCTGGAGCGAGTTGACCTGCCACGTCGACCTTCAACTTGGTCATTCCTTTTGACCGGAACTTGCGTCGATCAGCACGACTACAGGCAATTGCGAATTGCGCAAAAATCCACCTCTGCACGATGCACGATACCAGGTAGGTACTCTACACTCCTAACATTTAACTCAGGCGCCATTTAGAATGAATGGCAGCATGCGCCGCCAAACATCATGACACTCGTGTGAGGCGAGAAGTTGAACCAAGACCTGTTGAAATTAGCAGTGCTTAAAGTGTGCCGGAGCGCACCGGAGCTGAGCTCCGGCCGTCCCTGCGGCTGCAGGAGCTGAGCTCCGGCAGTCCCTTTTCATCCGACATCTCTGAAATGCTGGCGCTGAGACAAGTCCCTTTTTTGTGCACTTGGCCTCCATCCTTTCTGAGCCTCAAAATCATTTTTTAAGATGTCTCGATTCCATGACTGCTTCTTTAGCGATGTCACGACCACCCACCGGACCTTTGCCTGGAACCCCGCCGGGGCTCCAAACCAGACCCCGCGACTGGGTCTGTGCACAGCTTCCCGAAAAATATCCCCCTGCAAAATTCTGGAATGACGCCCCTGATCGTTGGTCCCTTTTTTCGAATGCTTGGTCCCTTTTTCGAAAAGGGAGCTCCGGCCCTTTTTACTTTCCACTTTAAGCCCTGGAAATTAGATGGCCTCTGTATTCGGAACAAGTCATTTAAATATCGCCTATGTTCGAGGACTTTTGATAAGCTCCGGTACTCACCAAAATTCTTCGTAGATACACAAGAGTTCATTCTCAACTCAAGCGCTATTTAGAATCAATGGCGCCTGAGAATTTAGAATCATCCGTATAGAATAGTGCGCCGCAAAACATCACGACACTCGCACAAGAACTGAAACTGCACCAAGTCCTGCTGTAATTAGATGGCTCTGCATTTGCTAGACCTTTAATATTTTCTCCCATGTTACGACGAATTTTGGTTTGCCCACGTATGGTCATTCTCGCTTTACTCCGAAGGTTTTTATCATTTGGAAGATACTGTTCCCAATTCTGCACATGTTTTGATATCTTCTTACGCATGCACGTGTTTAATGATACCCACCGTCTAAACCTACCACTATATTCGTATTGTCAACCGTATCTGTTGCTCTTGGGCTCATTTCGGGAAAACATACAGCCCAGGTGGTGGTTGATTAAATAAAACACCGCACTTTTTATTTTATGGAATATTTATTTCAATTTCTTTTTTCGTAATTTTCTCTGAAACCGATAATTATTATTTTAATTAAACATTTGATATAAGATGATCTAAAAGAAACAAACTTCAACACATAATTTAATAAGAAATTCAAAGACTGCAAGACAGATAGGTCAATTGGAAAACAGAGAGTTTATATCAAAACATGCACAGAAAGATCTTCAGCTCAATATTTTTACGATTGGTTTTTTCTGGGACCCAAGGTCTCCCCAAATGGAACAGTCAACAAATGGCTGTGGGCCTTCAATAGCTCAAGGGCGAGGCGTATAGAGACTGTGGAATTAATGTACCCTTACATGTGTTTCCCAAATAAGTTTTGCCTCCGAAACAAAATATTCTTTCTTTTTATTCTTTATGGCGGTAGCAATTAAAGCACCCAGATTTCAACAGAGCTTTCTTGAGGTGTCAGATTTTGACCTCGTTCACAAAATAGGATCTTCGATTTCTGCAGCATAGAGTTTTTACCAAAATATGAACGGTCGCAATTTTTTGCATGTATGGGTACATTAATTTCTCCGCTAATGACACTCCACACGCACCCGACAACTGCCGAATTCAAGCTTCTCAAATACCTATATCTATGGATATTGGATTTTGGAAACCATTGCCCTTTTAAGAAATTAGGGTGACGATGACTCCCAATACAAGAACCTTTGGGTATGCATTCAGATACTTATACCTGAATTGTTCCAGTGGGCCATAGGTACTCGAGCTTCACACCTGCTGAAACAACTGGATGCAGCCGAGGTGTACAACACAGCTTAATTCTTTTATAAAAAGATTGCAATAATTGGCTAATTGGCAACATTTGAAGCAACTTTTTCTGTCACCTGTGGTTCATCGTTTTTGTGTTCGTCATTTTATGCTATTTTATGCTATTTTATGTTCGTCATTTTATGCAATAATTGGCAACATTTGAAGCAACGTTTTCTGTCACCTGTGGTTCATCGTTTTTTGTGTTCGTCATTTTATGCTATTTTATGTTCGTCATTTTATGCAATAATTGGCAACATTTGAAGCAACTTTTGTGTCACCTGTGGTTCATCGTTTTTTGTGTTCGTCATTTTATGCTATTTTATGTTCGTCATTTTATGCAATAATTGGCAACATTTGAAGCAACTTTTTCTGTCACCTGTGGTTCATCGTTTTTGTGTTCGTCATTTTATGCTATTTTATGCTATTTTATGTTCGTCATTTTATGCAATAATTGGCAACATTTGAAGCAACTTTTTGTGTCACCTGTGGTTCATCGTTTTTTGTGTTCGTCATTTTATGCTATTTTATGCTATTTTATGTTCGTCATTTTATGCAATAATTGGCAACATTTGAAGCAACTTTTTGTGTCACCTGTGGTTCATCGTTTTTTGTGTTCGTCATTTTATGCTATTTTATGCTATTTTATGTTCGTCATTTTATGCAATAATTGGCAACATTTGAAGCAACTTTTTGTGTCACCTGTGGTTCATCGTTTTTTGTGTTCGTCATTTTTGCTAAAAACATGACTTTACTCCCTGCAATCACTCCTCAGGCGTGGCTGCCATAACTTGCCGCCCAGCTCGAGGTACTGTTCAGGAAAATTCATTCATATGCTATGGACAGAACAGTGGTAACATCGCGTGAATCCGGCATTTGAGACTTTGTTCCCGTGTTAATTTCGTTCAACAACTAGAAGACAGAACCAATCAAGAAAAGCATGAGGGAGTAAACCGGATTAATACTGATGTCTACAGTCAATAGGAACATCGGAGACCTTAAAACATGAAGCGAAGCAGAGTTCGGCTGAACAACGGCTGGCACAAAATCAGATCAAGGATTCGTTAATGTCCTTCGAAACAAAACGATACATGTCAGATCAGTTGCTGGGCTGGTCTCCTGCATCGATGGTCCGTCGAACCATCGATGCAGGAGACCAGCCCAGCAACTGATCTGACATTTTCAGAACCCTGCAGCAACCTGAACACATTCAAAACGATACATGTTAAATTGCACGTAGGCTTATTAGACAGTGTTCATATACGGATAAAAAGTCTGTGGCCGGATTGCGAATATCTGAGGTCTGATGGGAACATTGGGAATAAATTGACATCAGATCAAGCAGACCTTGAAATCAAGGCCATGCAAAGCCTTGCCGATTTTGAAAAATTGATGTAGGCTGCCTATAAATAGGCCTTACACATGTAGCCAACGACCTGGAAACAGCGAGGTCATATCTCTCAAACTTTTCTGCTGATGAGAAACTGCCGGATTTATGCATACAAACATCCCGAACAGTATTGCCCATGAGATATCGAAACTGAAAAAGGGGACACAAATGACCAACGTTCAAACTGTCTGTCAGCTGGGATTTATTTTCGCAACAGATTTACCAAACTGGAACATTTTTTTTTCAAAAAATGATGGAGTTTCTGATGAGAAATTCACATGGCATTTTAACGCGGGAAATTACGGATAAGATGACTCCAACTTGTCTGGGCGCCATATAAAAGAAGGATGGCAAATGTATTCAAAACAATTGGTGACACGGGGACTATAACCTATCCCAACAAACTGGATCATTTTAGCAGTGCCTGCTTGGGCTTCTTCATCCTTTCAAAAAAAAAAAAAAAGCGCTGAAGGCCTGGAAATAATTTTCAACAAATCCTTTCGTCACAAAAATTGTCTTTGATTTCAAAAAGCTTTCCCGCAGAAAACGTGACGAGAGTTGTGTAACTTTATTCCGTTTTGTTGCGAGGTCCGCCTTTCCTTGGCCTCATGTAGCACCGGAAGCAACTAGTAAAAGTCTGTCTTTCGAATCCGCCATAAAATATGTGGAATTTCATATATTGTTTGTGGGATTTGTGTTTGGATGCCTTTTTCTTTCACGTTTGTGCAAAAGTGACATGTGATGATAAGGTCTCTGATCACAGCAAGGAAAGCTAACCCAGCAAATATGGCGGCGGCAGTTGAAGCAACGCAAGGCACGGCCACGCTGTTTCAAGGCCGTTGGGATTCGGGCAATGGAAAAGCATACGGATGTTTAGCCTAATTCAAAGCCCGTCAAGATGAGGTTGAGTCATGCAGAAATTGGGCGTAAAGAGAAAACATTCATCGGGCTGGGACTCAAAAAATACACCGAAGCATGTGCAAAGAGTCCAAGGCCGAA
>JASGXE010015765.1:0-11241 GCA_030068105.1 Sinentomon sp. SZTP_YWyxl | reverse complement strand
ATTACATGAAGGAATGCATTTAACAGCGCTTAATAGATGGGGAATAACATTGCCACGTGCTTCAAAAGCCTGACAAAAATCTCCTATGACCCGGGTATTTTGAATGTCTGAGTCAATGGCCCGGGTGTTCAGAATGGCTCCGTATAACAAGTCTGCGAGAAAACAACACAAACTGTAAACCAAAATGCCAAAAAAAATTAACGCAAAAATCAAAATGCGGCAACACCGAGTAACAAATTGTGGATGTTGTTTCCACACGTTCTGATTCTGATCCGTTCGCTTTATGCCGTTTTGCTGTTCAGACAATCTGGTAGTTTTCTCTCAGAGACGTGAAACTTTGCAATGCACGATACGTTATTTCATCACTTACGTATACATGGGGAGGATCGCTCACTGTGGATGTCCGTGCAAATTTTTAACTGATTTTTAACTGACATCAAGCATCTTGTGCTGAAATGCAGTTTTTGGATCACGAAAGGGGCAGACAAAATAAATTTTTGCGCTGTGATTTTCAAAGCCAATGCAACACACATCAAACGTCTTTTGCCGAATTGCAGCTTCTCGATTCCGGAAGGGGTAGACAAACAGAATTTTTTTGCACCGGTGATGTTCAAAGCCTATGCAACACACACTTAATTTTTTTTTAATTTTAATTTTACAATACTGCCCCAAAGAACTTTGGGGGCAGGGAGCACACGCTCCAAAGTACCTAACACATCCGTTTAAAACAACATCGTCAAACAGAGTAAAAAAAAAAAAAAAAAAAAAAAAAAAAAAAAAAAACAAATAGTCACCAAGTAAAAACAAATGGCAACTGTTTAATAATGCGTGAAACGCATGAGAAAAAGCTCCTGTTTCAGTGATGCACGGAATTTAAATGGGGGGAGAGAAGTCCAAGATGTCTGTTTTTGGAGGAAGTGCCTCGGAGTGCTTTGGAAACAACCGAGATGGGGCGTCAAGGGAATTCCATTCTCTTATTGTTTTTGGAAAAAATGAATTCAGAAGAAAATTGTGCCTAGGTGTTGGATATGAAAAGCAAAACCCGTGGTCGGAACGGCGTTGAACAGACTTTAGGCAATAGCAGAAATGAAGCGGAACAGGGCATTTTTGGCAAACAAGGTCAGAAAAAATTTTGAGCCGACGGTTACGTCGTCTATCACGAAGGGGTTCAAGTTGTAGGTCTGATAGGATAGCTGACACAGAAGCACAGCGACGGAAGTTTCCGGAGATAACTCTGGCAGCACGTCTCTGGGTACTCTCTAAAAGATGAATCTCGGAAGCAAGCATCGGGTCCCATGCTGCGCACGCGTATTCCAGCACTGGTAGCACAAAGGACACATAGGCCTTTCTTCTCGCTGCAGGAGTCGAATACTTAAGATTCCTTTGGATGAAGCCGACAAGTCGACTCGCTCTTGAGGCAGTCGACCGAATATGGTCGCCCCAACTGAGGTCAGCTCTAAGGATTACTCCTAAGTATTTATAGGCGGGAACGTTTTCTAATGGAGTCCCAGATAGGCAATAGCAGGGAATCAAGTTCGGGGGAAGGTTAACGCCTCGGGAAAAGCACATTGTTTTGCATTTATTAGGATTCAGTCTCATTCCCCAGGTATCGCACCACTCAGAAATGCGGCAAAGATCATCAGAAAGTGTTTGGATATCAGCAGGTTTATTGATAGCTCTGTAAACGATGATATCATCGGCGAATAGGCGAATGCAAGATCCCAGACCATCAGTTACATCATTCACGTAAATTAAGAAAAGAATCGGACCAAGTACGCTACCCTGTGGGACTCCTGAAGGGACAGGGCGAGGTGTAGAAAGTAATCCATTTACGGACACTTGCTGTGTGCGGAGAGAAAGGAATGATGAAACCAGTTGAACAGTTACAGCTGGGAAATTAAGAGAAATAAGTTTGTTTATCAATTTGTCGTGTGGCACAAGGTCAAAGGCCTTAGAGAAATCAAGAAATATCGCATGCACTGGGTAACCCGCATCTAGGGATCTGGAAACATCGTCGACCAGATAAATAAGCTGCAATTCGCAGGACAAGTTTTTCCGAAAACCAAACTGATTTGTGTGCAAGATGTTGTTCTCAGCAATATGACTTAAAAGGTGGCTAACAAGTACTTTCTCAAATAGTTTTGATGCAATACATGTCAACGAAATTGGGCGATAACTAATCACATCAAACGTCTTGTGCCGAATTGCAGCTTTTGGATTCCGGGAAGGGGCAGACAAACAGATTTTTGCGCCTGTGATTTTCCCGCCTATGCAACACACATCAAACGTCTTGTGCCGAATTGCAGCTTTTGGATTCCGGAAGGGGCAGACAAAAGAAATTTTTGCGCCTGTGATTTTCAAAGCCTATGCAACACACATCAAACGTCTTTTGCCGAATTGCAGCTTTTGAATTCCGGAAGGGGCAGACAAACAGATTTTTGCGCCTGTGATTTTCAAAGCCTATGCAACACACATCAAACGTCTTTTGCCGAATTGCAGCTTTTGAATTCCGGAAGGGGCAGACAAACAGATTTTTTGCGCCTGTGATTTTCAAAGCCTATGCAACACACATCAAACGTCTTTTGCCGAATCGCAGCTTTTGAATTCCGGAAGGGGCAGACAAAGAGATTTTTTGCGCCTGTGATTTTCAAAGCCTATGCAACACACATCAAACGTCTTTTGCCGAATTGCAGCTTTTGAATTCCGGAAGGGGCAGACAAACAGATTTTTTGCACATGTGATTTTCAAAGCCTATGCAACACACATCAAACGTCTTTCGCCGAATTGCAGCTTTTGAATTCCGGAAGGGGCAGACAAACAGATTTTTGCGCCTGTGATTTTCAAAGCCTATGCAACACACATCAAACGTCTTGTGCCGAATTGCAGCTTTTGGATTCCGGAAGGGGCAGACAAAAGAAATTTTTGCGCCTGTGAATTTCAAAGCCTATGCAACACACATCAAACGTCTTTTGCCGAATTGCAGCTTTTGAATTCCGGAAGGGGCAGACAAACAGAATTTTTTGCGCCTGTGATTTTCAAAGCCTATGCAACACACATCAAACGTCTTTTGCCGAATTGCAGCTTTTGAATTCAGGAAGGGGCAGACAAACAGATGTTTTGCGCCTGTGATTTTCAAAGCCTATGCAACACACATCAAACGTCTTTTGCCGAATCGCAGCTTTTGAATTCCGGAAGGGGCAGACAAAGAGATTTTTTGCGCCTGTGATTTTCAAAGCCTATGCAACACACATCAAACGTCTTTTGCCGAATTGCAGCTTTTGAATTTCGGAAGGGGCAGACAAACAGATTTTTTGCACATGTGATTTTCAAAGCCTATGCAACACACATCAAACGTCTTGTGCCGAATTGCAGCTTTTGGATTCCGGAAGGGGCAGACAAAAGAAATTTTTGCGCCTGTGAATTTCAAAGCCTATGCAACACACATCAAACGTCTTTTGCCGAATTGCAGCTTTTGAATTCCGGAAGGGGCAGACAAACAGAATTTTTTGCGCCTGTGATTTTCAAAGCCCATGAAACACACATCAAACGTCTTTGGCGAGCAAACAGGAATTGTTTGCGCCTGTGAGGTTGAAAGCACAGATCAAGCATCTTGGGCGGAATAGCAGCCTTTGGAGCTGGAGATGTAGAAAGGGCATTTGAAATTCGTTGCTTCCATTTTAAATTCATTTTCAACGTCACGCGGGTTTCAGAAATTGCAGTTCTTCTTGGTTTTCGACAGGGGAAAACACTGGGAAAGAATTGAGTCGTTCAGTAAGTATAATGTACAAATACAGTGCAAGTGTTCTTGCAAATGCAAATCCCAAGTACGCTGGTATTAAGCACTTGTATTAGATTTTGTCTTATTTCAGGAGGAGCTCAGATAAAAAATTCAGGATTAAAATTAATCTAATCAACATGTGTTCAGGATAAATTAATAAAACATCAAGCACTGATGTGTTTGGGTAACACGTTTTGTTCAGTCCTGGCAATGGCTCTTCAACTCCTGAAGGCGTTCTTCGAACAGGGGAATAGACCGAAGAAGACAATGAGTTGCGACACCACACGTTCGTGGACTCACTGCACAGGTCGACCCTACCACCCCACAAGTTCATTATCCCCTCCACTACAAGCACTGTCGAATGCAATATAATGGTACGTAATATTTATTTTCTTCATATCATGGCTGCGTATAGATCTCTTCTTCAGCTACCACTAACTCTGCGGTCCATTTTGCTCGTACGATACTTTCAGATTTCCCCTGTAAAAAAAAAAAGGTTAGCATAAACTTTGGGTTTTACAGCTTTTTGATAACTTATTTTTAATTTGTGAACAGCAATTTGATGAGCCATGTATTATGGGATAAAAATAGCGAAATACATTCGTGTGGTTTGGCTTCAAACTTGTCAGGGCAGGTTTGCCAGCGCACATGCACTGGCAAACCTGCCCAGAAAATATCCACTTGTGCCATTGCTGGTTGGTAAATGGTATGGGCATAACAAACGATTCATTGAGATTATGGATCCAGGATCCACCTGGACACAGGCTATAGGACTTGTCGGTGGCTTACCCTACGTGCCAGAATTTTTCCTCCCTCCGTGGCCCATGCCTTAGCCATAGCTTTAAAATTTCTCCAATGTTAATATGGGTTCGTCAGAAAAAGCTGAATCAAAAATATTCAGAGGCGAAATGCGCTGCCATAGATGCCGTATAGGAGGTGCTTTTCTTGCTGCTGCAGGGAAACACTTGAGGCATGTTGGGAGCATTTCATCACGGTATTTTTGTGTACTCTGCAGCGTTCGATGCAACTTTCTGATCCAAAAAGTGATAGAATATGATTACAAAAATTTGTATAGTCGCATCGGAATTAGTGTACTCACACATGTAAAAATTGCTCCACGCTGTTCAGATTTCAGCAAAAACTCCACGCTGCAGAAATTAAAGATCCTCTTTCACATGTCAGGTCAAAATCTGACTCCTGTTGAAAGCTCTGTTGAAATCTGGCTCTTTAATTTCTTCCGTCTCCATTACATTAAAAAGAAAGAAAAAAAGTTTCGGAGACAAAAGGTAAATGGGAAAAACACATGTATGAGTACATTAATTCCGCCGCCACTGTACATATCAAAATATTCGGTTAAGTTCGGAATAAGACCTGCCGACATACAGAGGAGCCAATTTCGAAGGACAAGCAATAGGTTGGCAACAAACAATAGGCAATCTCGTAAACAAAGACAAGTTTACAACAAGCTACGTCTCCGAAATTGGCGCAACCAAATTAATGTCGGCAGATATTCATAGCTCTATCAAAGATACTAACTTCACCCCAATTATTTATTGTACCCAGTAAATCTAAGTTGAAACCAATGATGGCTAGCGATGCGTGTGGTTGACAACAGGATCAGAATGGTCCTTGACTGCAGCAAATTCGTAACGTTCTTTGCTTAAAGCTATTCCTTCTAAGGCGGTAAGAGCAGTGGCGTTCTGTTTCTCAGATAAACAGCTGTCGTTGGCCGTTGATTGTATTGGGAGAGATCGCTGTGTTTGGTTCACATCTTGTCTATTGTCTGGAACAATATGAATTGAGTTAAGCATAAAAGAATGTGTTATGCTTTATTTTTCTGTCTGGGTGTCCCAACTAAAGGCAACATTCTGCGAGGGAAAAGAAGAGAGCGTTTCGAAAAATCAAACATTCAAAAAGAAGAATCAGCACCAAGACCATCTTTATGTTTTCACCCCCTCTACAGCGTGCATGGAAAAGGTGACTCAATGCTTCAATTTTTACATGGGGTGAACCAGCTGAGCCTATCGGAATTTGGACCAGGTGTGATGTTATGCTCAGGTGTGATGTTGGCTGTGATGTTATGCTCAAACCACCCCTTCTTGCCAAGTTATCGTGTGCGCTATACCCATACACAGGAAAATACCCCCGTAGGGACCTCGGTAAAAAGTTCTCATGGCAGCAATTCTCTGCGAGGCAGCGCCATTCGTATTGATATGAGCTTTTGAATCGGTCTCTATTGATGAAACACGATGTTGCTGGTCACTGAAATCTATTCAGGTAAAATTCTAAATAATTGGGGTGTTTAAAGAATCAGGTGTCTGATTTTGTTATTCATATATGCCTATGCCTACCCCGCATTTTGTCGTGCCTTTCTACGAAGAAAGTGCCCATGCACTGCGGGAAAAGTGCCTGCCAATTTGTGGATAACAGCTGCCCATATTTTGAGACAGTGTCCATTTTTGGATTGAAAGTGCCCACCTTTGGAGAATATGGGCCTATTTTTAGAGATGGAGAAAAGTGCCCATTTTTGGATTGAAAGTGCCATCATGAAAAATGTGCACTGGAAAAGTGTGCACTGCAGAATAAGTGCTATTTTCAAAGGAAAAAGCGTCATTTTTGAGAAAACGTGGCAACTTTTAGACGACACATACTTTGATCATAATTGCATATGCTAATGTCGCTTTCGAGCAAATACTTTTGCTGAAAGATGCAATTTGGCTAAAACGCTAAATCATTTCCCCATCTGTGTTAAATGATGTTCATTGATCTATTATCCAGTTGAACTTTTAGAACTTTGCCTCAAGGACTTTGCATTGTTATCACTCGCATTCAACGCGTTTCCTGAGTGGCCTTCACTCAATTGATACCTTGACTCTGAGGCATCGTTATCAGAATGTGTTCGAATCTGTGTCCTATCTCATTGCGAAAAAAACTCTGCTTGTCCCAAAAAATAATTTGCAGGTGTGAATTCAACATAAAAGCGGTGACGACTCCACCGCGAGATGCGACCATTTGCAAACGTTCTCACCACATTGAACCGATTTGGCAGCAATTTAGCTGTTGCAGCTGTTGAAAAATCATCTTGACCAAAATTTGAATCCGGCCATTTCAATAGCAAGAAAAATTGTTGTTTTACGTAATTGATACCTAAATGATAATGTCCAAATAACAACGCCATCGACACTCCCCTTTGAACACACGGGGACAAGCTAACGCTCCAGCTTAAATTTTTTTATTTTTCACAACATTGCAAACGTTTCAGGCTCAAATCACCATGGTTTTCCTTGGCAATACGGCAACTACTCGTATGAAATTAACTGAATGAATTAAAATTAATTAATTAATGTCCTCACTCTGTTTCTGTCCATTTAAAAACCTTACATTTCTGTTTTTATTTTGGACACACTGATTTTCAAAGCCAACGTCATAATCCTTCCGTCGGAAATTTTTTGCATTTTTTTAATTCGTTATTTACGAGAGTCGTCATTTAAACAAAGGGTTGTTGTGTGAAATATCCATTGCCAGTTCTTCGGGGAATTGGCCTGACTCTGAAGGAAAATTGAAGACTTGTGCACACCCCGCCTTGCAATATTGTCTGAAAAGCTTTAATCGTCTTAATCTGCGCCTTTGCACTATTTTCGAGAGGCGCAGATCAAGACAATTAAAGCTTTTACAAACAATATTGCAGGATGGAGTGTGTACAAGCAGTGCCTCCTACAACACAACCTCCTACAACCTCCTGTGTTGTAGGAGGCACTGGTACAAGTCTTCCTCATTCAAGTCATCGTTCACGAGTCGTTGTTTATAAGTCTCATTTACGCGTCATTAAGCCCAGTTTTTCCAACACGGTCAAAATTGATCAGAGTTTTAAACTGAGTTTAAACCTGATCATTTTCATTTTTGGTTCTTTTGGTGTTGATCGGCATCATCTCTGCCCGCTGATCTCGGATCAAAATTTGATCCGAGATCAGGTGTTTTGTCCTTTGAGTTCGAGTCAACTTTTGATCGGCGATCAAAATGCCCTGATCTCGGATCATCTTTGATCGGCCAAAATTGGGCGATCAATTTTCTGATCTCGGATCATCTCTTTTGTCTCATGTTTTCTTTTCTCAGTCAGGATTTTTGCGGTGCTTTATCTTATTAAAGTTTCCTGCTTGTTTTGATTTGAAGTGAAGTTTCTGTCAAGTTCCAAGCAAAAAAAAGTGCATGGACCCATCCGAGAACGAGTTTCTGTGTAATACAGCCTTTCATTTCCAAAATTCCAGTGAGATTAAAACGCTCAAAATTTGTGGTCATTTTTGCGATGCTTTTTGCAGGTATAATTTTCTTCGCACAGGGAAGATGCAATTCTCAGCTGCGCTATTTGCCCAAAAGAAGAGTCTATTCAGTATAATTTTTAAGTTGCCCGAAAGATGGAGCTGCGTTTTTTTAAATTTGTCTTCCTGTCGATTGCATAGGTAAATACGCTCGTGACTTTAAAGGCTACTAACGAGTACAGGGTGGCTGAATTTTGAGTATTGCTTCGATCCCCCTCCAGAGATGAGTGGGAACACCTGGTTCGGAATTCGGAACTCGGAATGGAATCGGAACGGAACTTCTCAAAATTCCGAAAATTCGGGATTCCGAAAAAGGCGGAATTTTTCGAATATTTCGGAATTCCGAAAAATCGGAATTCTGCCGAAATTTTCGGAAGTGTGAAAAGATGGCATTTTTCCTGGTGTTCGAAGTTCGGGTTGGGCAGAATTGTTCCAAAAATCGGATTTTTCAAGATCTCCGTTTTCTGATAGGTCCAAAGGCCTTTTGACATCATCGCAACGCCAAAAAACGCAGAAGGAGCCAATCGATCGGAACCTTGCGAAGTTCCGATCGATCCCACCCGACTTCAAATTTCGAATTCCGCTCAGGCCCTCTCCAGAGCAACTGTTCTTCCTCGTCATAGCGAAGCAAATGTTCAATTGCTCTCCATGTGGAGTTGTGCAGTGTTGGAGCAACTGAGTCATCATGCCATACCGAAGGAAGTAGCACAGAGGGTTGCGCGGTATAACGTCTAATTTTTCGTCAAACTGGAACAACGTCTTATCGGAATAACGTCGAATCGGAATAACGTCTAACCGGAACAACGCCATTTTAGACTTTAAAAAATTTGACATTATTCCGATTAGACGTCATTCCGGTTAGACGTTATGCCAATCAGACGTTATTCCGGCTTGACGTTATTCCGTTAGACGTGAAATCAGACCTAAAAATTAAACTATTCCATCAACCCGCGCAGAGAAGCACCAACAAGGCATCGGAGTGAGCCGAGTGAGGGACCCAACTTCGGCCTCTGAATGATACAAGCAGTAGGTGTCACCCTGCACAGTTCGTGTCCTGGCCTGAGCAGCGATCGAAAGCAAAGTCGCAAAACTTTTTTTCAATGCATATCAAAAGCATATAGGCCTGCAGACCGGACGGGATGCCACGACAATCATGCCTGGGAAAAAACTGCAAACCAATGAGCTCAATAAAGGCAGGCGAACGAAAACCAAGGATGCAGAGGGTGGTCTGCAGAATTCCATTGTTGATTGTAATCGCATGAAAAATTTTGGGTTAAGTTTTTTGTACGGGGGATACAATTTCACGATTGCAGGAAAAAAAAAAACAGCAACACTGTTAGCGTATTCGTGTCCTCCATTGGCACTAGCATATGGCATAGGGTGTGCCTTTTCTCTGTTTCATGCAAATGTGTCACTACAACCAACAGGGTTCGCTTGTTGTTCTGTTTGTTTTTTTCTTGATGTCGTTGGGTAAGAATTTATTTTATTGAGTTAGGTTAGGCAAGGAAATGTGAAGGTTAGGTTTTTTCGTTCTTGGTTAACCCTTTTTTAAAAGCAAAGCCTTGTGTTGGTTAACACGTTTGGTTAAGTTTGCCATTTCAAACGCTTTACCAATCCTTTAGCCTAATAAATAACTACCGAACCCGAACAACATTAAGAAAAGAAAAACAATTAGAACAAGAAGAAAACAAAACCTCTTGGTGCGCCTTGTGGATACTTTGGAGACAAAACTTACGTCAAAGGAGCACACAACTGCACGGCTTACCTATAGAGCCATTTTCTGAAAATGTTTTCATGCGATCGTTCAATTTTGCCCCCCACCTGTATAAACGACTTAACCCAGTATTTTCACCCATCTGTACATAATATGATTCCTTCTTCAGCTAGTTTTGTTAGCAGTGACAGCTTTCGGATTAGAAAGTTTCAGCATTATTTGGATGGGTACCATCGGAAAAAGGTCTGGGCGTAGCCTTTGCCGAAGGCGAAGAGGGTAATCTCCCCCTTAAGCATCTCTGGTGTGGTAATTAGTAACATACCCGAACGGCTGTATACCCAATTTACATTCACAGCCACCCGCAGTCAATTCAGCGCAGATGGATGAATGCCACCCAGCAATGGAAAAGGAATAGCGCTGTGCATAGAAATTAAAGTTTCTCAAACCCAATAATCCATCAAATTGGTTTGTCGTTGAAGCTCAGTGTGAATGCCATTTTAGGAGATGGTGAAGGTATTCGAATCATGCAATCAACAAAAAAATTTCGAAAGCTTTGATTCAATTCAAAAACCCTATTCACGTTGCCATGGAAACCGTTTTGTTTGTTTTGCGACGGCCGAAAGATACCAGAATGAAACCAATATGAGCGGTCGAATTCATTCCACTTTTTGAAGTGAGTTTGCGACCATTTTCCGTGATCATTTCTATATTTTTCGCAATGGTAAGTTGCTATATGATTAAAATTATCAAATGATGCGCTTTATATCCATTTACAATTGTAATAGATCTAAATTTTGGGGTCTAGACAGATCTATTATTTATTCCAAGTGTAATGGTACCACTCGAACTCATACTGATGCTCAATGGCGACCATATGACCAAAGAATAGACAGAGCTTTAAAGCTTAAAATATTGTTAACTTTTATTTTCATTCTCTCTTTCAAATTTCTAACACTTACAACAGATATTACTCAAGACATTCCCCACCTTTAATTTCACCAAAATTCCGGCAAGAATGACTTTTCAAGTTGAACCCCTTTTCTGTTCTTAAAACTATTTTCGCAATTTTCCGCAGACGACTCTCTTCTCCACTCTCACCCATATTTATAAATTTTTTACGTCACCCATCAATTTGCGCACATCTTCACACTTCCATAATTTCCCCTTGCCTGTCAACTTGCTTTTACATTTTTGAACCTCACCTATCACGCCTAAAATTAATTACCTTGATCTGCTCTAGCACTCTCAAATCTGATTGGTTACTTACTAAAATATTAAAACATTGTTTCCAAACCCATGAAAACCCTTACTCACCTTCCCCCCCCCCAATCACCACTTTTTGTTCGCCTTTTCTCATTTTTTTTGCCTCTTTTCCCAATTTTCCAATCAAACTTTTATTGTTGTCTTCGCCAACCCATGAAATTCACTTTTCC
>JASGXE010015764.1:0-11855 GCA_030068105.1 Sinentomon sp. SZTP_YWyxl | reverse complement strand
TAACCGTGTGCTTGGTCCTGTATTCATTGATGGCAATTTGACCGGCCAAAAGTATCTGCAAATTCTCGAGACGGACATAATCCCAAGAATTAATGAATCTCTGACGCAACAAAATGATGGCCACGCGCAACCTCGTCTCAACAGAGGACAGATAGTGCCAACATGACGGAGCTCCAGCTCACGGCACACTGCAAGTGCAGAACTTCTTGAGAAACGAATTTAGGGGTTTGGTCATTGGCAAAGGCGGTCATTTAGAATGGCCTGCGCGGTCACCTGACCTTGCACCAATGGATTTTTTCTTCTATGGGGCCACCTCAAGACGGAAGTCTACAGAACATCGCCTGCATCTCTTCAGGAACTCCGGGAAAGAATTTCAGCCGTAGCCATCGCTATTACTCCTCAGGAACTTGCAAATGTCCGCGAAGAATTTGAAAGTCGGCCCTATTATTGTCAGGAAGTTAAAGGCCAACATTTTGAACACAAATTGTGACTTAAAAGAAAACAAAGACCTTCAAGGCCCAAAAGAAAAAGTAAAAAAAATTGAAATCAAATAAATGAGTTAATTCTTAAAATTAAAAAAAACAAAATGGATGTAAGATTAAAAAAAACATGACCCAGTCTTGGGAACTCCACGCACGATGCATGTCAAAAAGAGATGCATATTTTGGACACCTTGCACCGAAATGCCTCGGCTCCGAGCTGCTTTTATTTGTTAACAGAAATGCAGGTAGCACAGAAAAATGGCAATAACGCCGTCGAAATAAGGCTGGAAAACAGCCAGCAATGGAATGGTTTTAACATCCGCACACTGTATTCCAACCACCATTGGTCTGTTGGCAAAAATCTCAATAGTTGTAATTCGGGATCTCTAAAATTGTAAATTGTGAATCTCATTTGGTCCCTTGTGCTTTGCTTAACACAAATGCTGATCACAGGAGGGCAGTCGATTTCTCTGATTTTGACCTTTTTCCTATTCCTGGCCTTGCTTTAAATCAATGCTTTAACATTTTTCTGTTTAATTTACATTTTTAAAATATTACCTACCTCATCTGGCTACAGATTAAAGAACTTTTACCAAGCTTTTACAATGGTTTGTTACAAACTTTCTAGTTTGCAGATCGTAAGATTTAGGCCCAAATGAAGTAGGAAGTTAAGACAAATAACAAACCTAAAAAGAAAAAATTTTGATAGAAAAATACAGTTGGAAGAGTTGTGTACGTCACCACTCTACCTTGGAGTTGTTTGCAGTAGTTGTGTACGCCGAATTGAGTTTTCTACGCGTAGAAAACTCGACGTAGGCAACCCCGACGTAATTTACGTCTAGTTCCGTACGTCTACCCATCCCTGCTTACATCCATGTAAGCCGAGGGGAAGACTGCCCTGCAACCCCATGCAAATTATTCTTCCGGAAGGTGCTCACACTCAAATCCTCGCCTTTCCCAAAAATCTCTGCATTTAAAGAGTTCCACTCGTTCACAGTTGTGACACTGAAAGAATACTTACCAACGTCCCTACAGGCACGTCTGGTTCCCAACTTGAAGTCGTGATCATGCCTTCCACTGTAGGAAGGGGGAAGCAAACTCTCCTTGATTTTTGACCAACCAGCAACATTGTTTAACCCTTGGAAAAGACCTATCAGCCTAGAAATCCTTCTACGTTTGGCCAAGGAATTCCATCCTAGATCAGATATGAGCAGAGTAACACTGCTTCGAAAGTCATAACAACCAGAGACAAAGTGAGCTGCCCTTCGTTGGACTCTCTCAAGCATCTCAGTATGTAGCAAGTGTTAGGGGTCCCATGCTGCAGCTGCATACTCTAGCAATGACCGAACAAGTGTGAAGTAAACTTTTTCTTTTATGTTTTTACTTGCTCTATTAAAAGCTCTTCTAACAAAAAAACAAAGCTGAAGTGGCTTTATTAACCGCATATGCACATGCTTCCCCCAACATAGGGTCTTTGTAAAGGTAACTCCTAGGTATGTAACACTATCAGAAAAAGGCAACTCAGTATTACAGAGGTGGTACCTACCAACTAATGGATTCACCTTTTTTGTAAAGGAAATTAACACACATTTTGAGACATTTAAACGCATACCCCACTTTTCACACCAATTTTTAACAAGAATGTAAATCATTTTGAAGGGACTGGATATCACATGGGGATGTTATTTCTTTTAACATAGCACAGTCGTCCGCAAATAGGAAGGTCTCACAATTTATACAGGAAGGTGAGTCATTTATATAAACACTGAATAGCAACAGTCCGAGAACACTTCCGTCTGGGACACCTGAGGTCACACTACCAATAGCTGAGAAAATGTTTTTGAACCTAACCTGTTGAGTACGACCAAGGAGGAAATCAGCAACCCAGTTAACAATGACATCCTTAACTGCCAGTTCCCTGAGCTTGGCAACTAGAGCCATGTGCGGTACCGAATCGAAAGCTTTTTCAAAATCGATGAAACCAGCATCCACCTGGCTCCCTTTGTCCAAGATGTCAGAAATGAACTGCGAAAAATTTACCAGCTGAGTTTCACAGGAGAATCCCTTTCGGAACCCATGCTGACTAGCACTAAGTATATCTTTTCTTTCAAGCCACTCACAGAGGTAATCATTTACTAGGTGTTCCATCAACTTACAACAGCCACTAGTTTGGCTGATAGGACGATATGATGAGGGAGACCTAGCATCACCTTTTTTGGGTATGGGCTGCACGAATGCATGTTTCCAACGGCTGGGAAGTTTTCCCAAAAGCAAAGACCTTTTCATGATTGATTACCAACAAAAACTTAGCAAATGAAACTGGAAAGAGCTTTATAAATCTGAACGAAAAGCCATCAACAGTCAAGTAATTTGAATTTGGCATTTTCTTTATCCACCTTACCAGTTTCTTTATGGTAATTATCTCATCCACAAGATCATCATCTCCAATAGAAAGAGCACTTTTAACTGGCCAACTTGCGGGAGAGAAAACACTTACAAAATGGCTATTCAACAAATTTGACTTATCCAAGTTTGAATGCCTTATGCAACCCTGCTTATCAAGCAAACACTGGACTGTTTCTTTTGATCGTCGGGTGGATTTCACCAAGTCCCATAACTTTTTGTAATTATTTCTGGCACCCTCCTGATATAAGGCAGAAATGTAGTCCTCATGTGCTCTCACCTTCGTGGCGTTTAATTCATTAAGCAGCTGCCTATAGGATACTTTGTGTGCAACAGATCGTCCTCTTAATTTCAACTTTCTCTTGCATTTGTGCTCAAGATTTTTGATTTTCCTGTTATACCATGGTGGACGAGAACTTTCCTTTTGCTCAACAAGTGGGACAGCAGCTTGATGTTTAAGGACAATATTACAGAACAAGTCCCAGGACTCATCAAAGTTTAAGTGAGCAACCTGCATTAGAAAGAGAGGGAGGTCAGCCATTATGGCATCCTCAACTAATGGTCTATTAATTTTTGAAAATCTTGGAGAAAAGTGAGTTTCAATATTGCAAACGACCTTGTCAATGTTAAGATCAACATAAACCAATTCATTGTCACTCAATCCATCTGTAACTACAACATCCTTAATCATGCTTACAGGTCTAACCAAAAAGAGATCCAAAATGTTTGAGACAGTAGGTGTTATACGTGTTGGAGCATCAACAATCTGCTGAAGGTGAAAATCCTGCAAGAACGAGAGGGCTTTATTTGACATACCGAGCTGTATTGGGTAGACTGCAAGGAACGGATAAATTTTGCCAATTGATATGAGGAAGATTGAAATCGCCTCCAATAATTACTCTTTTGGACAGATTTACTCCAGCTCTGATTTTTTGAGAAATTTTGCCATGGAGGAGAAAATATCACTAGCACTTGTTGGAGGTCTATATGCAGCTAACAGTACTGGGAGTGCTGGAATTTCTTTCCAACTTTGAGTTGGCAGGCAAGAAACTCATGATCCTCAGCAACATGTAAAAGTTCCGAGGGGATAGAGGACCTGACCCCAATGGCGACACCACCACCATGCAAGTTTCTGTCCCTGCAAAAAAACAACATACCCTGCTGGTAAAACCTCTTGGTTGGGAATTTCATGATTGATCCAAGTCTCAGTTAGCAGAGCACATCAGGTTCTAAAATTACCAGCAAACTTGCCAACTTTGCCTCTTAACCCCCTAATGGATATATTGTGTATATATCCAACACCATCCTCCTAGCCATCCTCTCTGACAGACAGACGAACATAGAATGTGTCGGAGGAAGGTGGGATGGCCGATACCAGGCTGGACAGAATAACTAAAATTTGTTTGGGGACAATATACATTCCCGACTCCCATGTGAACAGTGGATTCATAATGTGGAATGCAAGAAAGAGATACACTGCATATCAGCAGTCATAAATTTGCTCAGTGATATAGCACGAATAGGTACGTAGGAGGAGAAGAAGGAGAAATAGGAAGTATGAGGGAACAACACAAGGGTGCAGCGGAAGAATCACTGACCGAACACAGCAAGTTGAAGGTGTTCTGTTCATTTTTACCACATGATCCCTTCCCATAAATGGTAGATTGGATCGATCCTGATTAACAATGATTCCAGAATGCATGTGGCCGGGATGGATAACTCATTCTTCTCTCACTAGCCAGGGATGGGCAAGGTAGGGTACCTTAAAGCAGCGGTTCCCAAACTTTTTCTGGGCATGGACCCCCACGTCGTCAACACTAAGCTAGACGGACCCCCACACTGTAAATGGCCTTTTTACCCAGTCTAAAGTTAAACAATGTTAACAAAACAAAGATATGATGCTGACTTACAGAAGTGAATGTGACACATGAGCTTGCTTGTTGCTGCAGATCAGGTCCAGCCGTGGCGTAATTGTAGGACACCATCAAATCTGCTTCCACTTGCAATCGGGACCTGTGCTTTGTCTTGATTGCAGCAAGGGCGCTGAAAGCGGTCTCACATAGGTAAGTTGTAGAAAAAGGCAGCAAAACCTTCTTCCAGTGGGGGGCAAGGTCTGGGAATTCAGTTTCAGTTGCAACCCAAAACTGTGACAGCGACTTGTGTTGAAATTGCATTTTCAAAGTGCCATCTGTTGAAATATCAACAAGTTGATTCAGTGCAGCTAGTGGCAGATTGGATGAAGTGATCGCAGATTGTGAAAAAGGACTGGCTACCCACTGAAGTTCCTCCTTTGATGCTGTTAGAGATGGGAAGTAACTGTGAATGTAGCCGTGTAGAGATGACAACTGGTTTGTTATCGAATCTTTGATCTCAGTGCCAAGTGCCAATTCATTCTTCTGCAGAAAATCACAAAATTCCGGGAACATTTCGATGACATCACTTTCCACGCGTGTCTTCCAAATGTTCAGTTTCTGTTGAAAAGCATCAAGTTTGTTGGTTTGCTTCAAGACACTGGAATCAGGTCCCTGAAGTGATAAGTTGAGTGCATTTAAATGTCCAAAAATAATTGCCAGATAAGCAAGTGAGGCAAGCCAATTGCTGTCATGAAGTAGGGCTGAGAACTCTTGCTGACCACGGCGATTGCTGAAGAAGATTTGAAGTTCTTGGTGGAGTTCAAGAACACGAGAGAGAACCTTTCCGCGGGACAGCCACCTCACCTCGGAATGCAGAAGAAGGCCACGATGTTCGGAGCCCATCTCTTCACAGAGAAGTCCAAAAATCCTGGAATTTAGGGGTTGAGCTTTGACGTAATTCACTATCTTCACTACACTTTTCAGGACATCAGAAAACGTTTGTGGTAGTGTTTTTGAGGCCAGTGCAAGTCTATGAATCATGCAGTGAGTTGAAGTGATATGAGGATGATCCTTTCTCACCCTCGCCACAATACCAGAGTTTTTACCTGTCATTGCCGCAGCCCCATCGGTGCAAATTGAAGTGCAGTTTATCCAACTCAAGTTGTTGGCCGCAATGAAATCTGCAACGCATTTGAAGATTTCCTCTCCAGTTGTGTGACTTGGCAATTCATTGCAAAACAGGAAATCCTCCAATATGTCTTCCTCCCAAATGTAGCGAGCATAGCACAACAATTGAGCACTGTTTTCGGCATCTGTGCTCTCATCAAGTTGAAGCGAGAAGCATGTTTATTGAAGCCTGGCAGCAAGTTGCAACCTGATGTCAGCTACCATATCTGATATGCGTCTGGCCACAGTGTTGTTTGATATTGGGATCGCATCGAGTTGATTTCCAAAGTGTTCGCCAAACATCACATTGCAAATGTCTTTTGCTGCAGGCAAGACCAGGGACTCACCGATCGTATGAGCTTTCCTGCACTTGGCAATACGAGATGCCAGCAAGAAACTAGCTTTTAATACTTTCTGTGGAAGGGACACATGCCTCTCTTTCCACATGCCTTTTGGTTGGCGAGCTCTTGCTTTTTCCGCTTGAAAAAATCAATGGGCTTGCTTTCCAGTTCTGGATGCTTTGTGCGCAAATGTCGTCTCAGCTTTGCTGGCTTTAACGATTCGTTTGACAATACGTCCAAGCACACAACACACTGCGGCAGGTCATGTTCGGTTGCAACGAATCCCAATTCTAAGTATGAATCGTCATACTTTCGTTGTTTTTTGGAATTGTCTTTTTTGCCGCCAGGTAACTCTGCACAGGTTGAAGATCGTTTTACACTGTCACTGGTCCCCGCCGCAACATTTTCAGCCGGAACTGTGTCAGTTTTTTGAGGACCCTCCGGTCCTGTCGGTCTCAAAAGAAATCGGTACATTCCATTACAGAAGCTGAATTACTTTGAAACTCAAGTCTCGAGTTCGAAAAGATTCATCCAACAGTTGAGCTAAATAGTTCAAAACAGCTGAAAACAATCAAGGAGAATTTAAGCACCATGGAATGAACTGTGATGCATAAACTTGTGAAGAATTGAAGACCCAGGCAAAAAACTGGTGGCCTATGTTCGATGTGGTCTGCTCTATCTTTTCTCAATTACCGAAAGAGAGATGACTGCAACAACAGGATCTCGAGCAGTCGAGCAATCCAACGCAAATGCCAAGGCACTGCATTCATCACTGCAGCTGCAAGATGGGAAACAAAATCACTTCTCGAGGTGTCAATTTTCACGCCCGCACAGCGTCCCACCACCCACATTATTTCATTGAACATGTCCACCATCGGCTGATCCACCTGCGCACTGCAGAGAAACCCAATGTTGCCTGATGCAAGCTGAGGCGTCAACAACAAGCGTGTCATCCATCGAAACGAGAAGGGAAGGGAGCCAAATGAAAAAAGATGTCCCGAGTTTGTTTCCCTTCATGTGTGCAGACAAATTGCACTTGCAGAGATGCATGACCAAGATGCGAGAAATGAAAACAAGACGAGATTGTGTGGCGTTTTTTTTTTTTTTTTTTTTTTTTGATTTTTGGTGTGTTGGTTTGTTAGCTTTAGTTTCGTAGTTCGTAGTGCATTCCAGGGCGATTCTCCCGGACCCCTGGTTCTTGGTCCGCGGACCCCCAGGGGTCCGCGGACCACAGTTTGGGAACCGCTACCTTAGAGGGGGGTAAGGCGGTCTACGACGTGGGGGGGGGGGTCAGGCACCGAAAAAAGCAGGGGGTCTGGGGGGCGGCAGCCCCCAGTATGGGGGGTGTTGGGGGGCTGTGCCCCCCAGCGGGGGTCCAGGGCAGGGATGGGTAAACGTATAAAACTCCACGTAAAAGACGTGCGTATAATACGTACGTATAATACACGTATAAAACTTTAAAGTCAAGTGATACCTCATTTTTTGCAGAAAAAGCAGCTCTTTAACATTAACATGCTGACATTCTTTTTATTGCATTAAAATAATTACAAGCTTCATCATCAAGAAAAGAAAAATCAATATAAAACAGTTGACCAGTGAAGCCTCGCAACTGCTTTCAAGTTGGCCACACAAGGTTGTATTGGCCACACACCATTGTAAAATGCATTTCAAAAATTGTATGTGCACCAACCATGTGAAAGATGCTGCTTGGAATTTTTACTCCATCTTTTGTAATAAAACAGGAGAAGGCAAAAAACCAGCATACCTAACTGGCGACAACCTTGTTGAGCATGATAAGATGTTAAGATGGATGCAAGAATGATAGCAATGAGAAAGTGCCAAAAACCAACCTCATGCTTTGTCTCACCTCTGCAACCCTCATTTGCAAGGGAAGCTTGTACCATAACGAGGGTGGCCCCAGAAATCCTGACTGCCAGATTCGACCCAGAGCTGCCTTCCGCAACTTCATCGGGTGGTCTCAATATTCCTGTGCCAATTATGTGCCAATTATTCCTGTCTGTTCTGACAGCCTGGAGGTCCAGATTTCTGTGATCACCAGAAAAACGGCTCAGCAGTCCCCAGCAGACTCCAGTCCCCTCCTTATTTTACCCTTTCCTCCTTGCAGATAATGCAGCCGACGGTCATGTATCCTTCCTTCCATCTCCCTATAGTACCTATATGATGAACTTTGCTGTTTTCTGGGAAATTTGTTGTTCGCCATTGATGATTGCCTTTAACATCGATGAGAGCCTGTTCTGCTATGACTAATTGGGTTAGTCCAGGCTAAAAAAACGTTCGCCCAAGAAAAGCGCAGAGCACTTGACAGAAACAACGTTGGTGGATGGTCAAGTATTAAGGAAAGCTTGTTACCCCATGGTTACCTTGGTCGACATGACCATGCTTTCAAGTTACAATTTAGACCTGTCTGTAAGGATGTTGGAAAGTTTTCCTTTGTTGCAAGAACAGTGCGAGAGTGGAACTCCTTGGATGCAAAAACTTTTGGAAATGATAATGACATCAGTTCAAACACTTTGAGAAATAATATTCTGTATGGCCCACAAGTGTTTTGTCATTACAGGAGCGTTAATTCTCCTACCTAACTTTCTAGTGTGTTCTGTTTTATTTGTATTTGTGTGACATGGCTGTCAAGCTATTTAATTTCCTGTTAATTTGCGCTGGACTGTGTCCTGCAAATGTTAAAAGAAACAAAAGGTTAATCAAAATCCTGCCAGATGCAAGCAAGAATCCAGCTGTGGGATAGGATTGAGAATTCTGGCTTTTGAGTACTTGGACAGCTTATGGTTCACCGATGTATGCATCAACAGCATCATCAGCAGAGCGATGGATCTGGGGAATTTTCAGCTAGGATGAAAAGTCGGGAGAAAATGGCAATTAATTTTCTTGATTTTCGTCTACAGCCCAGATTGTACAACAATACAACGTGGTTATAAGCAGTGGTCGGCATTGTGAATGGATCAGCAGGTGATACCACATAGAGGGATTAAAAACAGTCACAGTTTTATATCTTGTGGACTTCGTTTTAACCTCTTGACGTGGTCGTATCACCTGCTGATCCAAAGCCATCATTTCAAACAAAAATCTAAAAAAGGAATTTGAGCTGTTATTATTATCCCTTCCTGCGATCGTCATCATTTCCGACAACTTATTTAGGTTTAATTCCTCCTGCACTGCCCTGAGTTGTGAAATAACTTCAGAATTGAATTCCTTGGAAAATTCCACCCTCAAGTCATGTGTCACACATGTTAAATTTTTGCACACGCATAATACGTACGTATAAAACACTTTTATACGTACGTATAATACGACGTATTATATGTAGAAAACTCACGTATAATACTTAAGTATTATACTTACCCATCCCTGGTCCAGGGGGCAGCGACCCCGGCAGGGGGTTTGGGGGACAGCGTCCCCCAAAAGCTGAAGCTTTTTTGAAAAATTCGGGGTCCCCAGATGCCATTTTATGACATTTCAGGTCCTTTTTTCTTATCCTGGAGGGTTTGCAGTCGCAATAGATGGAGCAAGGAAATAACTGTCAGACACAACTTTCTTGATGAGTTTTTTTTTTCATTTTACCATTTTATGTAAATCAAAACAGGAAGTACAAAAGAAACAGAATGTTGATATTGAAGTCCAGGGGTGTGCAGGGCACACACCAGGACTTCGGCCAAGGGTCCCCTCGGAAAAAGGCTCGGGGGTTACATCGGCCGAAGGTCGAGGTTACCCCCCCTAGCCTTTTTCCGGCAGGGGAATCAAAACAGGAATTACAAAAGAAACAGAATGTTGCTATTAAAGTCCTTCCTGGTGTGTGCAGGACACACGAGGACTTTGGCCAAAGGTACCCTTGGAAAAAGGCTAGGGGGTAACCTAAGCCAAAGGCCGAGGTTACCCCCCCTGGCCTTTTTCCGACAGGGGAATCAAAAAGGAAGTAAGTACAAAAGAAACCGAATGTTGCATTGAAGTACTTCGACAGCAACATTCTAGGGTGGGGGGGGTAACCTCGGCCAAAGGCAGAGGTTACCCCCCTAGCCTTCTTCCGGCAGGGGAATCAAAACAGAAAGTACAAAGAAACAATGATGCTACTTATAGAAGGACTGGTGTGTGCCCTGCACACACACCAGGACTCTTTTCCTGCCTTTTTCCGACGGTACCGTCGGAAAATGGCTGGGGGGGTAACCTCGGCCGAAGGCCGGGGGGGGTAACCCCCCCCTATGCCCAACCCTGTCACTAGCCCCTATAATCCACCCTCCCTCGGGCAAGGTAAGTCCATTTCTGCTGCACGGTGATATGAGAGGACTGGACAACAACAATTTCAAAATGATGAACATAAGAATCTGCTTGATGGCAGCAAGCAAATGCGGGAGTCTGGTAAAAGGTGGTCCAAGAAGGCCTTCTTCCAGACTCTCTGTTTTATTTGTAAGCGCAGCTTGGGGCTGCAAGGATGGGGTTTTTTATCTCGTCCGAAAGGACCGGGTTTCCCCCCACTCCAGAGCGACGCTTTATGTGTTCAACCCACCCTGGTTCCCAGCTTCAGCTGGTACAAATCAAAAAAGAAAAGAAAAAAGAAAAGAAAAAATGAACACAAGTGTTCATGCATGCAAAATGTGTTTATTCTGTTTTTATATTCCAAACGCTTATTCTGTTTTTATATTCCAAAAGCTTATTCTGTTTTTATGTTCTAAACAATGACTCCCATTGAACATAAAGGCCTCTGTTATTGCTTTGCCTTTTTCCAGACTGAACAATAAAACCAAAAATAGCATGCATAAATGCAGCCTGTTTCGTTTTTCAGTCATGCGCCTGTCGTTGCTGAGCCCCAGTAGGGGTACTCGAAAGATACCTTCTCGTTAGGTGCACCTGGGAAACTTTTCATGCAAATCTGAAACAGGTGTGAATTGGTCACGTAAAATCAACAAGGCTCATAAAAAATGAAAAATTGATGAAAAAAATGAAACATCTGCAGGTGCATGCCATCTGGGACCTTATTCAAATCAACCTGCTAAGCTTAGTGGCAGCTGCTAAAAATCCTGCTATCGACCTGCTAAGTTTCATTTTCTATAGGCCTATTCAAATCAACCTGCTAAATTGGCAGGATCTTCGCAGGACGATGGCAGGAGTTTAGCAGCTTCTCAGACTTAGAGCTGAGGAACTTAGCAGCACCTCCAATCAGACCAATGTGAAAAATTTGGAGGTGACGTCTTGGGACTGCCTCTTAAAGCCCTGCTAAGCCTTTCATTCACGAATCCAAAGGATTTCGCGATTTTTTTATTTTTTTTTCTGCACATTTTATGTTTGTTTCTATTCATTCTTCTCGCTGGAGGAGCGGTTTTTCATTTTATCCCCTTCATACCTTCATGAAATACTGTGCACGATGTGTCATGCTTGACAAATGTTGAAGAACAAAACCCGTTCATGAGGATTCAAGGTGCAAAATTGCAGCTTCAAAAATTTCAATAAACAATTTTGAAAAATTTTGCTTCGTCGGGATTTGAACCCGGCACCTTCGATTTGCCAGTCCAATGTCCTAACCACCACACCATGAACTCCTTCGATTTACTGCAACCAATAAAGATGACCTGATTCTTCGCCCT
>JASGXE010015763.1:0-10977 GCA_030068105.1 Sinentomon sp. SZTP_YWyxl | reverse complement strand
GGGTGAGGTTACCCGAAGCCGTTTCGCCACCTCAAAAGTTGTGTGTTTCACCCAATGGGGCATAAACTCATCCAGGCGGCCGCAAAGAATTATTTTCAACCCTCAAAAACAAGTGTACATCCAAACATTCAAGCTGGTGGAAATCTACCCCCAGATTGAAACACAAGGGGTGAAACAGACCCGGACCGCGTCTGACTTATTGATAATGACCCAATGAACAACTTTTGAATTTAAACAGTGAACCTGCGACACATAGTTTCCAAGATATCGCAAACTACCCCTTGCACCCCTTCACACACCCCCAAATGTGCCTTCGCCGAATCGCAGGGAGACGGAAGGTTCAGCCCCCATCACATGAGACATGGAGAACGCATTCCCACAGAAAAAACACGTCTCCGACCTTTCCACCCCTCCCGGCAGAAAACCACCCTTAAAACGGCAACCAAGGGGTGGGTTTGTTCGGCCACTTCGGGCCTTCAGGACAAGGAAAAAATGAACAATTTGAATTTAACCACGGACCTCCGAAGCACAGTTCCGGAGATAATGCCTGCATAGAAAACAGGAACTACCCTTCCCCAAGAATGGCAAGGGGTGGCAATTAGGAAGAGCCCAATGGATCCAAACAAACCGCAATGGAACCAGGTTCCAAAACCTCCATGGCACCACAATTGCAGGAGCAACCGTTTTCGCAGAAAATGCGATCGAAAAAAACCAACATTCGAGGTGACTCACGCTGTATAACAGATGACTGAATGCGGTTGTTTAAATTTGCGATTTGATATTCGAGGCTGTTGCGAGGGCGGATTATTCCAGAAACAGTTATAGAAGAGTTAGGATACAAGTAATGGCAATGCAAAATTAAAATACGCAATTCCTGGGCCAGCTCATCTTCCGTGCACCATTGCAGCCAATTGTCGACCCCAACGTGAAAAATGATTGACCTCGGAACAGAGCCCAAAATGCTGCGGACCGATGGCAATTCTTTCGCAACACGTGCAACAGTCCCTCCAGGAATGCATATCACTGCCGCTCCACTGTTCATCCAACTGCCTCATCCTTTACCTCTTTATCTTGTTCTAGTGCGCCATAACATGCGGTCGAGTGCGTTCCGCCTGGAAAGAATCAATCATTATTCCGGTAGACTTCCCGAAAAAGGAAATATGCACAATCCCACTCTCTCTTGGCCCATATCTCTATTTTGCACAAGCGGTAAAATATTTGAAAGAAGCTTGCATGCGCATATGCTTTCCATAATTACAGAACTAAATTTTATCCATGCAGGGTAACACGGCTTCAGAAGGGTCTTTCGTGTACTACCCAACTCCATGAGTTTACCTACGACAATGGCCTTGCGCTGGAAAACAGAAGCAGAGTTCATGTTTTGCCAATTATACGAGTTCCAATTATTCATCATGTGCTGACTCATCTCTTGAAATCCGTCACACGTATGAGCCTGTGAACTGCCATCAACGAGTATGTGTTAACACTTTGGCCTGTGTTAGAAAGGCTACACCGTTCCAGAGGGAACATGATGTGCTTTCGATATAATTTCACTGATTCTTGTCTGCAAATCAGATGCAGTAATTTTAACATTCACAGAATTTGAAGTTCCTCAGAGAGATAGCAAAATCCACATTAACTCTCGGCCAGATTTGATCACCCCAATCATCTTCAATGTTTTAAAAACACAAGGAACATTTGTCAAAAATGCCCAGGCGCCTCATGGTAGCGACATCGCAATTTGGGAGAATTGTGCTCTCTTGAATTGGTTGACATAAATTTGTCCCCCAGCCGCCGCATCTGCGCCGCTACTTCACGGCTGCGGTGATATCATGCAAGGAATTTACGATTTCAGCCCGCTATCAGTATAACACACCAAAAAGTAATTAAAAGTAAAAAGTAACGAGGTCGGATATAATTTTATCAATTATATGTATATTCTCGTCGCCTGGACGGATCCCACATTTTTGAGAAAATCGTTTTTGTTAAGTGGTGATCTCAATAGGTCTATTGGTGATATACACGCAAGGTGTTTAACCAAAAGAAAGCAATTCTGTCACAGGTGATAAATAGTAATCTACAGCAGAAGGAGTGATGACCAGAGATTTTCCAGCGTTTACTGCATACTATGTTTAAACGTGATTTATGAGTTGAAAGTGGTGTAATCACTTCCGTTACAGTTGTCAAAGAAGATAAAAACAGTAAAAACTAACTCAAATCGATTTCACCGGTCACCATGTATGCTGGCGTCTTCAGCGGAGTCCTCTGGCACAGGCTGATTGTGAGATCCCTGTGAGTCGTATCACGGAGTAGGCGAGAGGCCGCCTTTGGATTTTTATGATTTTGTTTTACTGAACGCACACATATATCAATTTCCTTGTCTTACGTTTTCTCTATGTTGGCGCAACATAATTGGGCGCGGGTCGGGGTCTTCTTTCATTTATGTTTCGTGCAGAGAATTATATTGAATATTGCCTTGAGAAAAATCCAATGTCAGTCGCTTAAGGCCTTTCGAAGACGCTGGTCAAATTGCCGATAAAACTGAGTCGGAAGAAGTTCGCGATACGCAAGTGCGGCGCGATCAGATGGTAAACTTCGCAGGGGCTAAACTTGAAGCGAGAGACATTGGACCCGTTGTTGTTTTGTGTAAACTATCAATGTCTTGCGTTATAGTTATAGTTGATTCAAGCCGGCTGTAAATAAACTCATCGTGATTTCATTATCGTGGAATTCGGGTTTAATCATTTAAATCACCGCTTGCCCAAGGAACTCGTCTGGAGGTCCAAAGAGTGCGCCATTACGTGGAACCAACCCAGAAACTAACCCCAAAACTCCACCACGTGACAGTCGGCACACTTCTTCGTGGAATGCGTCGTCTGCTAGATGTCCCAATGACATACCAGAGTTGAAAGATTTAATTCATGCAAGAGAAACCGACAACAGGTATCTAGCAAACGACGTATTCGACGAAGAAGAGGTGCACCGACTCAAAAGGATCTCACATTCAGCCTGTGCCAGAGGACTCCGCTGAAGACGCCAGCATACACATGGTGACCGGTGAAATCGATTTGAGTTAGTTTTTACTGTTTTTATCTTCTTTGACAACAACTGTAACGGAAGTGATTATACCACTCTCAACTCATCATGCCTTCCGCCAGGCCCATTGTTATTAACTTGATTTATTTATAACTTTGTACCACGAATAGATAAAATATCTGTTCTGCCAAGCCATCTGCCATGTGAGTGGAAATGTGAATTGCACGGTATATTCTTCCCTGTTTGTGATGCTGACCTTGATGGGAAAGTAAACTGAGCTTGTCCTTATTTGGACTGGAGTTTCTATTTGATAGTGAAGCTTTGCTTTTGATCAAGATAAAGTATGCCAGTACCGGTGTAGGTTGAGCTGGTATGTCAAATTGAAAGACAAATGCGAATCGACAGTGCTGCAAAATATACTTGACAGAGGCCAATCTGTAAAACAGCAATCTGTAGAACAGCACTTCAATCATTTGGAGGTGAGGCCCATGCAAGTGATAAGCCATTTGAGCAAAATGGACTAATGATGTGGACTCTTGTTCATTTAATTTCATCGCATTATGGTTACCATAAGGTTGCAAGCCTAATTCTTTCTGTAACTGGTGATTCATGTTGGTTTCAGGACCCAAATTACGTACTTTCATTTTTGCAAGTAATGTTCTTTGCCAAGACAGATAATGCGCGTAATCTGCGTTAAGTTCGGTGTTTAGAACAGTACAGGGTCATTCTATAAGCAAATGTTTTTTTATTAAATTGCATAAAACATTGTCATTGTGACTCACTGCTGAAATCCTTTTACGAAACAAAAAGAAGCAATATCATCATCAAGAGGAGAGGCAATTTTCAAAAATCAGAATGAAAAATATAAATTCTCAAGCAAAGATAACTTTGAGAAAAATGAACAGGAAGTATCTGCCTGAATTGCAAAAATTATGAATCGTTAATTATGCTGTCAGTTTTAGATGGAACATACTGTGGTTAATTATCACCGCAGAAGTTTGTCATCCAAGTTAAAATTGAAGCTGAACAATTACGCAAGCGTTAAATCTGTGCCTTCGATTTCGTTCAGGCTTTTTCTTCACAAAGCGACTGTGTCTCCTACAGAAAGGAATTGTCTCTTTGTATCTCCAAATTAACCCATTGATATTGGAATATATTCACTGAATTTTGATATTCAACTTTGACCGCTGCACAAACAACATCTCTCAAGTGTAGCGAGATCAGGAAACGGAAACGCGGTGCAGCCCTTCGGGGTTTGCTTGGCAGGTTTTGGAACATCAGAGGGCTAAGCCTTCGCTGTTGGTTGTTCGGTGAAGAAGCTGTGTTTCCAGTTGTCTGCGGGAAGGAAGGAAGGATCCACAGAATCCGTTTGAGTCCGTTTGGAATTTGACTGTCGGTCACCTGTGTTATCTGTGGAGAAGGGTATCTTTCCAGCCAGCATCTTCACTCTCGTTGATCACACACTAGGTTTCTGCTTCAAACATTCACCAGCAGTTGGACATCCATTTACGGGGGCGTCTGCTCAGAGTCTGCCAAAACCCTTCGGGGTTTCGGCCCTGGAACTTTTGAGACATTTGTGGATGTGGATTCAGTTGCGTTGGTGAACCAACGGATTTTTGTTTAATATTGGACAACTGCCGGTGACATCAAAGATCCTGAGTGGTCTTGGACATCTCATCATTTGCGAAAGTTGTCAGTTTTTATTTGTGGAAACTGACCAGTGAGTCAGATTCTTTTTGTTGGTTTGTGAACTGCGGTTTTGGTTGGTTTGAAGTGATCACGTCAGCTATTAGAGCACCCGTGTCAGACCTCGAATCACTTCAGCACCCGACACGATCTGCTGATAGATATATCACATTTCGATTGTCGCCAGCCACGTTGTTTCCCATTTCGGTCTGATCGAGAGCCACATTGGTGACATTTACATCAGGGACGCGAAACTGACACCATCATATCCAGCCATATACGGAGCAGGGATCTATCAGGCAAAGCTACGTTTATCTGATCAGATTTTCCTACGAAGTGGTCAGGTAATTGTGTTATTGCTTTTTCTTTTAATAATTTCTTGTATGACTCCGTGGTTTACCAGTTAAAGCCACATTTCTATGGCGACAACGAAAGTGCGACTCCTATTCTTTTATACGTCTCGAGAATTAACCAATCAAACGCTCTTGTAATACCAAAACGTTTTTCTGTTTGGGGAGATCCGAGATTCCAGTTTTGTGCTCAATACTGGCGTTACATCAACTATCAGTGTCCGTGATATGCGCGAACTTTACTCACATAAGTATAGCCTAGTTATTTTTAACTCTCAAGCTGTGGAAACTTCATTTTTCGGAAAGTTCAGAAGAGCAAGTTGTGTTTAATTGATGTGTTTAATTGATGTGTGTTGAATCAATAACAAAATTCTTTTATCAAAGAAGAAAAATGAAAAGTTTCGCGAATCAGTGCAGAAGCAAATGAAGAGAGAGAGAAACTGAGAAAATATGAGAAAAATAAATACTAAAATCAAGTCTTGCCAACCGCCTGGTTCCGCTTGCGAAACCATCTGATAAGCCTTGAGGCCAGATTTTATTCAGCGGGCAAAGGAATATCCTACCCAGAGCTTGAGTGAAATTATCTTAAGCTGTCGGTCTCGCCATCTCGATTCGTCTTTCTCGCCAGTAATTGGTAATTGAGGAGATCTACGATGTTTGTGCGTGACTGCACGCAACCGGCAAAGGATGTTTCTGCAGTCTCTCTCTTCCAATCTACAATGTTTGCTCCGCCAGCTGCATGAAGATCGGTTAAAGCTTTTCAAGATGGAATATGCGCGTGGTCGTTCTGGACGTCTCAGGAAAGAAACTATGTTCTTCACAGAGAAAGGTTTGGCACTACCGCTGGTTCTGGTGGCACGGATTGTTTGGCCATCGACGGCTGGTCGATCCCGTTCTTCTGCATTGTCAAACATGGTCTTGGAGACGCGTCGCTGTACGTACGGATCGGGTGAGAGTAGATGAAAATGGAGAGCGAGATAGCGTAGCACCCGGCGTTTCCGTCGATTTATCAACGGTTTCCTCTCCACCACGCAAACCAGAAACTGTTTTTTGAACATGAGTGCGCACGTTCCTTCTGCGCCCTGAACATCAGATCTCGAAGCATTGCTCGCAGGTACAGTTTAATGTTTTCGTACTGCCCAAGGTGTCTATTGGCAAGGATGGAAGCCATATACAGTGAGATTAAAGCTAAACCGGTGGGCTGGTGTTCACCCGTTTTGCATATGCTTGTCGCTCTCTCGACTGTGTTTTTATGTTGTTTTCAGCCACCTGACCGCTGACCTGCCGCTAACCGCCTACAGGGTGAACGACAAGTACCTAATCGACAGGACTAAATGTTCGAATTGTTCGCCATCGGCGACAATGGGCCGATTTTTTAAACGAAGCCCATCTTTTAGGCCGCGGATTCTTTTTCTTTTGTGTATAAAATTGAATTTAAAAAAGAAACAATCCGCGGCCTAAAAGATGGGCTTCGTTTAAAAAATCGGCGCAATGCAGTCATGCAATCACACATTCGTGGGTGTGATCCTCCACAGCCCAGTGTGGGTTTTCTCGGCTCCACCATCGCTTGTTCTGCCTGTTGACGTCGCCTTGCAACTGGAAACGGGTCTCATCAATTGAGCAAATTTTGCGCGCGAAAGCCGGACACCTGTCAATTTGCTCCACAGCCCAGCCACAGAACCATCGTCCAAAGCATGGATCATAACTTGTAAGGACAATGTTTGTTGCAAAATGCGTAGCACGCTCCATTGACTTATCCTGGCTTCTTGCGCCACTCGGCGAGTGCTTTGAAAAGGGTCCAACCCACATGCGACCAGGATCGCAGTCGAATACCCCTCGTCCGTGGTTGTAAGTCCCTTTCCTTGACACTTTTTTCACTGGAAATGTGGTGCGGAATTTGTGCATAAGGCCGGAAATCGGCGACTCAACCGAAACATGCCGGTTAGGATGCCGGGCATGTAAATCCTGGCAAACCTCGGCAACACTTCTGCAATTATCTCCCATCAACAGAACCATCTATGGACATGTCAGAACCATCTCCACACACTACGATCGTGCAGCGCACCATCTCTACTCGTCGTAATTTTCGTTACACCCTGCAACTCACCTGCGACCTGAGATTGGAAATCACGCGCTGACAACGACAGAATTGCCGGAGAACGTTTTTTGCTTCCAAGAGCCAATTACCCCGTCCTCTCCCACGCAAGCAGATGCGAGAGCGACCAACGGGCGACCCACCATCCCACCGGTTTAGCTTTAATCTCACTGTATACGTCTAGTTTCGCACGCTGATGCTGGAGATGATGAAGGGAGTCCGCTGTTTTCTCGTAACCGTTGTAATGGCAAATATTGACGCTAGTCTGGACTAGGCCACGAGTAATCGTGCCCTAATGAACACATGCCAACTGATCATATTCGCATGAATTGAGCACGGAGCTCCCGAGGTGGTTATTCGTCCCTTTGTCTTGACGTTTTCGGTTTGGGCAGTCAAGCAGGATTGCTGTCCCCTTTAATGGAAGCGCGGCCTTATTATATAGGAACTGGAGCTTAGCTTCACCTGATTCCGATTTGTCAAGACTAGCTTGGGACCGCGTCAGTGGGATAATTTGAGCTGCAGATGCTGTCGTACCATAACTCGCTCGAGGTACTAGGGGCCCTCTTAAAATGGTTAATGGGTTGCTCACAGTTGTCGCAAAAGGCTCGCCAGGAAGTGCTGATAAGACAAGCGTCATGACATGATTGTTGATCCAGTTTTCATAAATTTTCATCTGAATGTTACTTGTCCCGAGGACCTTGTTTGGTGGCCTGTAATATCTTTGTTGAGCTGAAAATTGTTGTACGTGAAGCTACCGTCAAGCGCACCATAAATCATTAGAAAGGTTTCAATGTGTTTTTTCAATCCCTGGATACCAACAAACTGAAAAGAGCCCAGTAAGCGAAAGATTTAACCATATTTTCATCATTCATCTGTTGTCGTCATGTAAATTACGAGATGGACAAAAGAACTTTCCTATCCAAGCCATATTCGTATTTGCAAAAGTGCTATCTTAGATAAAAAAAAAAACAAAACCCGTGCATGTGACACGGCATTTAAACAAATCAACCTACCAACGTAGAGATTTAGCTTATTCATTCCTAATTACTCGCATAATCGCCGTGTCTTGCAAAGCTTGTGCGCCAATGTTCTGAAATGGTGATTCAAGTCGTTTTTCGGAGTCAAATTTCGTACTTTCTTTATGCAAATATACTCTCTAAGCCCACATCGATATTGCGCATTGTCAGCGAAAAGGCTTAGTGTTTGGAACACTACAAGGCCACACCAAAGTGATTGCCAAGCCGTAAAGGTATGTCATTTTGGCTCCCTGCTGAAATAGTCATGTGAAACAACTGATGCAACATATTGCGAAGGAAATGAGAAAACTATCGGTACTCAGAATGAGAAAAATCAATTCTCAAGCAACGATAACTTTTTGGAAAAGGAACTGGAATTATCTGCCAGAATTGCAAAAATACGTATCATGTCTAACACTCTCTCTTTCACATGGAACAGACTGTAGTTAATTATCCCCTAAGAAGTTAGTCATCTAACTTAAATTTGAAGCCGAGCAATTATGCAAGCCTAAAATATGTGCCTGGATTTCATTTAGGCTTTCTCTTCACAAAGCGACTGTGTCTCCTACCGAAAGGAATTGTCTCTTTGTATCTCCAAATTAACCCATTGCTAGAAGGAATAAATTTACTGAATTTTGATCTTCAACTTTGACCGCTGCGCAAACGGAAACGATCAAGTGCAGCAAGTTCAGGAAACGGAAACACGGTGCAGCCCTTCGGGGTTTGCTTGGCAGGTTTTGGAACATCGGAGGGCTAAGCCTTCGCTGTTATTGGTTCTTCGGTGAAGAGTTGTGTTTCCAGTTGTCTGTTGGGCAGGAAGGAAAGATCAACAGAGTCCGTTTGGAATTTAACTGTTGATGGTTCTGTGGTAATTCCGATAGCACAAGATTGGGCTCATCGGGATTGATTTGCAGCTGCTCACTTTGTTTGGAAGCCGTCGGTTTGCTAGCCACTTAGCCGGTGAGAGAGCGTTTGAATCAGTAGAACTTCGTCACGTGAGCGTCACAGAATTGTTCAGTAAGCCGGAATTGTTACGCTTCTTCATCTTCCAAGGTTTGATCGGAACATTCACCAGAAGCTGGACATCTATTGGCAAGCTTCCGCCAAAAACCCTTCGGGGTTTCGGCTTTCTGAACTTGCAGCAGGCAAACATTTTTCTTTCATTTGTTGCCGGTGGCAACAAAGACGCAAAGTGGTCTCGGACATCATATCATTTTGCGAATTATTCAATATTTATAAATGTAAATTGATCAGTGTGTCGGTTCATTGAAGAACTTTGTGCACTGTGGTTTTGGTTAGAAGCGACCCGGTCAGACGTTATAAAATCAGTGCGGGACATCGAACTCCTGTGTGCCCGAGAGAATTTGCTGTTTGGCATTTCTCATTTTAGACTGTTGGTGGCCACCTCGCTTCCCATTTCGGGTTTATCGAGAACCACATTGAGACACACCGGATAGCCAATCTGACTGGTGAAACCTACAGTCGTCGGAAGAACTGACAACAGCTGTACATCCGAGCGGTTAATCTCTATCCGGCACTTCGCCAAGCTACGTTACGTTTACGATCAAATTATCCTGCAAAGGGATTAATTGGTAATGTTTTTTAATTTTAGATAATTATTGTTTTATTGTTTATCTCTTGGTTTATCTGTTGCGTTACTGGTTTGCTAACAATCTTAACCAGAGTTTCCAGGGTGGTAAAGAATGAATTAATTATGCGTCTGACAGACAGCTTAATTTCACCCTCTTATAACGCCAAAAAATAATTCTTTTAGGATATCCGAGTCCCATGCGGTCGTCCTGTATTCCCAAGATTGAGAGAGCATCTCGCATCGGTAACCGCGATTTTACGGGAATTTGTGCATAAGTGAACAGCATTCTCATGACATTAGTTGAGCCACAGCTGGCTGAACACACATACGGAGGGTGTTCAATAAGTCCATACCCTGACCGATTTAGGTGTTTGCAAAAATCTTGTAATTACTTGTGGGTCACTTGTTCCTTTGTGATCATTTCGGCGTAGTCTAAGCAATTTTCTGTTGCTTTTTTGTTGCAGCTGTTGTAGTCTCAGGAATTCGATGAACAACTGGAATATCGATGGAGCAAGTATATTGCATCGGCAGGAGACTATATAGAAAAGTAGGGCCAGAAAAACAATCAAGGACAGCTGCCCTCAATACCAGGCTACGGACTTATTGAACATCCTCCGCAGAGCAGTCAGAAGCGACTGAAAATCGCTATAAATCTACGCGGTTATCGCAAGCATGCACTTTGCCAAGCTATGTCACATATCCGATCAAATTTCCTGCAAAGGGATCAGATAATTATTGTGCTATTGCTTATCTTCTGATTTTTCTGTTGTAAGACAGCTTTGCTCACTATCTTAACCAGAATTTCTAGGGAGATTAAGAAAGCATTAGTTACCCCAAATCGGATGACTGATTTCCACCACGCTTTTAACACCACATAAATTATAATTTTAAAATGAGACCCGGGAGTCTGGTAGTCGTCCTTCTGTGCCCAAGATTGACGCAAATTATATCGGTAACCGCTATTTACGAGAACTACGGGAACGTTTGCAGATGTACATAGCTATGTTCAGCGAACCACTTGAGCGAATGATTTCCATCTAGCGAAAGAAGGTTATTTGTACCGCGATCATTGAAACAAGGAAAACTCTCTTATTTTATTGTTAAAATATGGCAAAAGGCACTCACACATTTTTAAGCAAATACGGAATGTGCGTTTTGTCTGTCGGTTTAATGCTCCAGTTTCATGCTTTGTTGTTTTTGAGG
>JASGXE010015762.1:0-14858 GCA_030068105.1 Sinentomon sp. SZTP_YWyxl | reverse complement strand
AATTCAATTCTTGTGTTGCAAAAAAAATCTGTCAGAATAATTACCCATTCACCATATCTGGAGCACACTGCCAAGATTTTTGACACCTTGCAAGTGCGAACCTTCAAATCGCTGGCAGCTTACAAATTGGGTATCTTCATGTTCACAGCTTTGAACGTCCGGGGAAGCTCCCAGATCTTCCATAATTGGTTTCTAAGGAATGAGAACAATACACGGGCAGGGACAAACTCTAATCTCTTGCTTCCTTCTGCGAGAACCAATCTTGCCCGTCGGAGTGTACAGTATTCTGGGGTTTCTCTTTGGAACAGACTACCAAGTGCCGTAAGATGTGCAGAAACACGACGTGTTTTTACAAAACTGTTTAGTACATGGTTGGATGGCCAGAATCTTGGGAGTTATCTGACTTTCTTTCAGCGCCTATTTCTATGTTATTCTTGCCGTTTTTCCTTCTTTTTTTTCTCTCTTCAGCTTACAAATGATTCTGCCCATGTTTTTTGCTTTATTTTTTCTGCTTTTCTGTTTCACCAAAATCAAATTGTTTTTTCAAATTTCTGTGCATTGCAAAAGGGATGCCACTACGGAATATTCCCGGCATCTCTTCAAGACTATTTTTTGATAAATCATTGTTTAAAATTTCAAATAAAGGTGAATTTCAATTCAATTCAATATGTAGTGTTGTTCTTTTCAATATCAAGGGCCAACCTGTGAAGTGAGGAGGATCACACCAACGGACGTGCTGTGGAGAGGCCTAACGTAACCAAAATTCAATACCCCCATTGGAAACTCATCACCCGCTTTGCAATGGCAGTGTATTATATTACAACGAGGTAAAAAAGGTAGAAAATTTGATTTAAAAGAAAGGACGAGCTGACGAACAGTTGCTGCCTTGTTTGCAAGCTTCATGATCAAATGAGAGGCTTGTCAAGCACAGGAGGGCATGGTGGACTTGAGAAAAGGCCACTCCACTTGAAGTTTCACCTCACTCTTGTCCCTCTTCCTTTCCCTGTTTATTCCTTCATCTCCAAACCGGGTTTTATTCAGCTGTTATTTGAAACTGACTGCATGGGTTCTCTTCCTATTTGAAAATAAGCATCCATGTTCTGTTCAGAAGGACTGCTGCAAGGTGCAGCAGATTAAATCCCATGAGTATATAATGATCAAAATGACTGCAGAAAGAAGGAACAGTGCATTTTAAATTTTCAATTCATTGAAAATAATACATCCTTCCTATTCAATTCAGTTTGCATCAGTTACTCAATTCCTCAAGTGAAGGCGTCTCTCCATTTGTTGGTGTTGCTGAGTGTTGATGTGGACGTATATTCCAGAAGTGTGTGCTTCCGCACCACTTTGCAGCCAAATCACTGCTCCCGAACCTCCAAAAAGTAAAATTTAGCTCTGAAAATAGTGCCACTGCTGCAGAGTCTCGAACTCACTTCAAGTTTTGACACGCAATTGACCTTCAGCACTCCAAAATTCTGCAAATGTGGAATTGAGCCATTGAGGAAAAGAAAGATGTCTTATCTTTTTGTTAAAAGATTTTATTTTAATGCCAGAGAAAAATTGCCAAATAATAATGATTGAATGGTTGACAATCCATGTATGAAAGCAGCATTGCATCGACATCATACCATGAGCTCACCATCGCGCTCTCAAGATGCAAGATTAGCACAATGAATATCACTCGGAGCTTTCAAGATTAAAAACCCAGGTCAAGCCTCACCAAAAAGCTAGGGTGAAACCACATGATTTTCACAGCAGAAAAAAATCAATCAAGGTCAATGACCGTCCTTGGCTTTTTCGAGTCCCACTTGTAGATAATGTCATCGTAAACCTTCCTCTCAATATCACTACTAGTACTGCTCTTACGCTTCCTGCCCTGAGCAGCCCTCGCAGCAAGAGCAGGCTCGGGAACACTCTGCTTCTTCTGTCCACTTGGGCCCAAGGAACGTTTTGACCCACTGTTATCACTACTGTCATCATCAGAGTACAAGTACTTGGGATCCAAACTTCCTGATGAAGTATCTAAAAGTGGAATTTTAGTTACTCGCTCAGGGTGTGGCTGCCTTGGCATGTCATCAAGATCCCCGGACGGTGAGTAGGGCTGCTCTTCGGTGACAACAGATCCCACCACTCCCTCCTCCTCTTCATACATCTGTGAGGGCGAGTAGGACTGTTCCATATCTTGAGATGCAGGGTTGGGGCTAAGCTTCCTCCTGTAACCAAGACCACCAGGGTCTTCAAGATACTGTTCTTTTTGTTGTTGATGAGAACTGTCTGGTTTCAGTTCGTCCCCGGGAGCCTGAGTCGGTGAGTATGGTTGCTCTTCCTCTTCGGACTCAAATGGATCGTATGGTGAATTGGTGGAGTCAACGTGTCGGGGATCACGGGAGATGCGTGGAGGAGGAGGGCAAGAATCATGGGTGGTGGTTGGAGGCAATGGGGGCAGTTGAGGCGGTGGCTGGGGTGGTAGTGGGGGCAAATTCGGAAGGGATGGTAACATCGACGTCGACGATACCATCGAGGAAGTGTCACGGGATGTGGATACCTGCGCCTTTCGTCTGGGGTCTCTGAGCCGTGTGTCGACGTTTGCTCTTTCTTCCTGATGAGTGCTGGTCACGGATATTTCCACAGTGGCTTTCTGCTGCTGAATTCTATGCATCTCGTCTTCTGTCTGTTTGATCTTTGCCAATATGTCGTTCAAACTCTGCGGAAGAGACACCTCTGACGACTCGGTTATCGACATTGGCTTAATTTCGGGGGAATCGGATTTGCTTGAACCCAAGGAGTGAGATGGACTGTAAGCATCTTGTGCTTCTGTCGTGTCGGATGCCTCCTTTGTTGACTTGTAGAAGCCACCAGCAAAAGTCTTCAAACTGGATGAACTCTGAAAAGACAAAAATCAGACAAAAAAATGGTATTCTTAAAATAGAACAAAGTGTTTTGATTTTCAACATGTTTCTGAGAAAAACCAGGTTGAATCTGTCAGGTACCGCTGTCGATAGCCTTCGTGGCCATTTTCAAAATGTTGGGACAAAAGCAGAACTGCTTTAAACAAAGAACAGAGCAAACTTTGGGCCAATTAGAGATTTGAGCCCACATTAGTAGAGTGCATTCCATGTCAATGCTAATTCATAAATTCTTATCATTTTATGCTCATGGCAGATCACAAATTGGATGAGAACAAAATAGTGCCAGATGAGTCCTATATAAGACCTGGATGAGTCCAAAATAAGTGCCAAGGAAAAGAGAGGTGAAAAGTATGAAAGGGTCAGCAAAATCATTGTCAGGTGTCGGTAATATTTAGCTACAGTAACATATTTTGCAATTCAAGGACAAAAATTCTTCCAGCGAGATTTAAAAAACTTATGCGGACTGTTCAAGACACAAAACCACAAAATGACAAATTAATTGAGTAGCAATATAAAATGACATCATTCACAGTGACTAACAATTAAAAATAACATTTCACAATGAGAAGCAAAATGCTCAAAAAACAAAGTCCTACGAGAACATCACAACGGAAATACAAAAGGGAGGAAGGAAGGATCTCTGGGTTTTCAAGCACAGTTAAACAAGCCATAAAATAAGCAAAATAATGACACAAAAATTCAGTTACATTTACATATTGCAGGGATTTCCACCCCATTCAAGTGAAATTTATCTTTTCCAATTTTTTAAACATTGCAGTGGCAGATCCATTCCTCTGAGAAGATGTGAGGGCTCACCCTAGGACCAGAATCTGAGCAGATCCCCCTAGTAGAGAGGGTTTGAGGGACGAAGCCCCATGGCAGGGGGTTTGAGGGACGGGGCTCCATGGCAAGGGGTTTGAGGGACGAAGCCCCATGGCAGGGGGTTTGAGGGACGGAGCCCCATGGCAGCGGATTTGAGGGATGGAGCCCCATCCCATGGCAGGGGGTTTGAGGGATGGATCCCCCAAAAGTTCTACATTGTGAAATTTTACGTTCACTTTAGACCAAAATATGGTTCTTCAGTGAAAAGTTTGCAAAAATGTTTTCCTGGCAAAGCGGGTAGTTGCCCCTGCCTCCCCCACAGAATCCGCCCCTGAATCATGGATGTCCTGGGGTCCGAGGTTCAGACACTGTCACCTCAGTTCCTGGAAGAGTTACGAGGACGTTCTTGAGAAAGATTGGAGAAATGATGATCTCATGAATAACAAAGGCCCAAGCAAAATACATATCACCACAGTTTTGGCCACAGCATTCCCTCCATTTTTCAAATCTGATCCGCTCTGCTCAGACACTCGCTGTCCCTTCCGATGCTCGACTGAGATCTTTGTCCTTTGCTGCTTGGAGTAAAAGTACTGCCAAAAGGAAATTTTTATCCTAAAGTCCTGTGACAACCCAAAACATCCTGAAAAACCAGCTGTGAGGGCCAAAAGAACCAGGAAAGTGAAAATTTGCCAATTTTTGATCCCGTTTCAGAACGGAGAAGATTAAATTTTACTGTTTCACATGGTTGACTAAAAGAACCAGGCAGAAAAGGTGGACTAAAATAAGCAGGTAAGATTCAATTCAACACTTTTATCTTATTTCAGAGGGGCAGAAAAAGAAAATTCACCATTTAAATCTTTGAACACAGCGCTTTGTTCACAGGCTAAGAGAAAGAATCCAGTGAAAAATCACCAACCTCACCTTGTTTCCCAAGGTGGACTAAAAGAACCACCATAAGTTAAAATTCACTATTTTATTTTTTTGAGATGGGAGAGAATGCACCAATTTGATCTTGTTTCATGACATGGCAGACAAAACGAACCAGTCAAGCGAAAATTTATCAATTTGGTATTGCTTTAGAGCAGGAAAAAATTCAAATTTATCTTGTTTCGTGGTGGACAAAAAGAGCCAGGAAGATTTTACCTCGATTCACATTGTGAACTACCACAAGTGAAAATTCACCCATTTGATCGTTTCACAAGGTGTGCTAAAACAACCAGATATTGGAAATTCATCACCCACTTCTGTGTTTTTCAAACCGGTTTTTTTAATCCTCCATGTGCAACAAGATAAAATTGGCAAATTTACACCACAGGGTGTACAAAAAATCAGGCAAGTGGAAATTCACTAATTTGATCTTGTTTCGCACAGAGGACTAAAAGAACTAGTCAAGTGAAAATTCCCCATTTTTATCTCTTTTCACAAGGTGGACAAAAATCAGGCAAGTGGAAATGTTCCAATTTTATCTTGTTTCACATTGAAAACAAAATTTCCAGGAAAAGTGGAAATTCACCAAATTGATCTTGTTTCACAGGGTGGACAAAAAATCAGGTAAGAGATATTTTCCAATTTTATCTTGTTTCACATGGAGGACTAAAATAACCAGGCAAGTGAAAATTCACCAAATTGATCTTGTTTCACAGGGTGGACAAAAAATCAGGAAAGTAGATATCTACTAATTTTATCTATGTTTCACATGGAGGACTAAAATAACCAGGCAAGTGAAAATTCCCCAATTTGATCTTGTTTCACAGGCTGGAGAAAAAATCAGGCAAGTGGAAATTCGCCAATTTTATCTTGTTTCAGCATGGAGGACTAAAATAACCAGGCAAGTGAAAATTCCCCAATTTGATCTTGTTTCACAGGGTGGAGAAAAAATCAGGAAAGAAGATATTCACCAATTTTATCTTGCTTCACATGGAGGACTAAAATAACCAGGCAAGTGAAAATTTCTCAATTTGATCTTTTTTCACAGGGTTGAGAAAAATCAGGCAAGTGGAAATGCACCAATTTTATCTTTGTTTCACATGGAGGATGAAAAGAACCAGGCAAGTGAAAATTTCCCAATTTAATCTTTTATAAATTGTGAGAGGCAGAATAACGAAAATTCGCCAATTTGATCTTGCCTCACAAGTGGACCAAAAGAAAGCAAAAATTCACCAATTTTATCTTGTTTCACATGGCAGACGAAAGCACTGAACAAGTGAAAATTCAAAAATGTTTCCTGGTGAACTGAAAGAACCACTCAAGTGAAAAATATTCGATTTCATCTTGTTTTAGAGAGTGGATCCGAGAGTGGGTCCAGCACAAAACTGATTTGGTATGAAATATGCCCTAATGTACCGAGGGTTTCTTGACTTTCATCGACGGCCCCATCTTTCAATGCACCCTAACTTGAAAATCGAGCTTTTCCCGCCAATGTCTTTTTCACCGGACCCTTCGCCGCATGGTAAAAGAACTAGCAGAACAAATCAAGCCAATGAAAATTCCGAGTTCACGCGCTTTCACAGGATGGATAAAAAAGAACAAGGCTGGCAGTGAAAATTCCAAACACTTTAATCAATTTGGCCAGGGGTGCTGAGCAAACCAGGCGAGCGAAAATTTTCAACTCCAGCCCCTTTTATAGGATAGCACAGAAAAAAAACCGACCGGTGAAAATCTTCAATTTCCGCCCATTTCACAACATTGATTAAAAAAATCCACGCACAGTGTGGATTGGGAATGATGGGAAATTCCACAAATTTTGTTTTCTACGTGGTGGAAATTTTTCTACACGGAGAAAATTCCAAGACAAAATTTTCCCGTCAAGACATGGCCGGACGAAAGATCAACACGGCAAAAATAATTTTGCAAACGTTTGCATGGGAATCGACCACCGACAATGATCCAATTTCAAAAATTTTCACAGGACGAACAAACGAATTGGCATACAAAATGCCATTTTCACAAACTCCAAATCTGGTCACTTCTACCTTGTAACTTCTGGGGGCTAAATACCCAAAAAATTATTCCACTCAGAAACACAAGCCGTTCATGATCAAATAGATTAAAATCGTCCGCTTTGGCTATCATTCCTTGGGCACAATTCAATTTAGAAAGGCAACCAGCTTTCAAGAACTTTCTTTTGTCTGTTTTGCAGCATTCTTCTCACCCCGCACCCCCTTTTTGAAGTGGCAAATATGAGAGAAAAGGAAATCGAAGAGTGCAAGATCGATATTTTTCAAACGAGTTGTTGCAGTTTTGCACATTTTCCAAATTCTGCCTTTTTCATCATATTCTGTGCGCATTTTTTCCAAATTCTGACTTTTTCATGATGTTCAGTTTGCATGTTCTCCCGATTCCTACTTTTTCATCACATTCAGCTTAATTTTTTCCATACTTTCGACTCTTGCGCCAGGTCCTGTTCAGTTCGCACGTTTTCCAAATTTTGACTTTTTCATCATGTTCAGTTTGCATGTTCACGCGTGTATGTTTTCCGAATTCCAACTTTCTCCAAATGCTTCCATGGATTGTTTATTTTCCAAATTCTGACATTTCCGTCAGGTTTTGCATGTTCACATTGAATGAGTAACAGTTTTCTTATCCTATCCTAGTGATAATCCCCATTCATGTGTGCCAACACAGGCCCGGTTTCAGGCCATGTCCGATTGTAGGCCTGAGGTCGAATTGCCGCCCTCATTTTTTGTTTCGAAGTGATGTCCATGGCAAAAGTGAAAAACTTGCGCCCCAGAAGAAGCGTTGCGTGACACGCAACGCCGGGGGAGGAGTTCGGGGAGGGGGTGCCCCCCTCCTCGAAGGGGAAGAAATTTTTGAAAAACGTAACCTCAAATGGTGCTCAGAATGCTCAATTTTTTCAAAAAACTCAGCATTTTTCACAAAACTCCCGAATGCACGCCCTCGGTTGAATACCTGCATGGAGTGGAAAATCAAGATTGGGAGGCATATTCAAGATTAAATTTATTTCCACATGAATCACATGGGCGTTGCGCAGTTCCACCAGTTGCAGGCAACTCGACTTTTAAAATTACAGTATGAGGCGTTGACCCTGCCTGCCGCCTGGCTAACTGGACTGGGCTGGGGTGCAGTCCGGTCCTTGAGGTTGCGGGCACACAGTGAATTTTATTTGATTACGTTATCCAAGTCCTGGGGATGAGATAATGCCGTGTTCTCGCCGAATTGAAATTGACGATTTTTTCTGATTGTACAAAGAGAAACACACAAGCCAGAACATCGCATTCGCATGGGTTTGTCAAAGATTTTATGCATTATTGAAAGTTAAAATGCGTTTGCTTCTAAAAAAATTGCCTCCTGCCCCAAAATGCCGCCCTGAGAAAATCAGCCGTAGGCCATGGCCTACACCTAAAACCGGACCTGTGTCAACACACAATGTCACATGAATTGATTTATTCTATCGTTTTTGGTGTATCTTCCGATGACGGAAATTGTAGCTGCATCCGGAAATTTCGACTAATTGTCATATAACTTCCTGATGGTGCCTGTCATGGGAACTCAATGGTCGGTCTTTTTCAGAAAATCCACCCTTTTCCCCTTTTCTTCAATGCTAGATTCTTTTGAAAGTTGTCGTGGCCACCGATATGAAAATGGTCGAGGTCCTCCTCCCAGCAATTGAAAAAATGCCAACAATTGGGAAGCGGCACCCTTTTGTGCACCATGGCAATGCACTCCCCACACGGCTGTTATTGTGACACAATTTTTTGTACAAAACATGGATGCACTTGCATACCCTCCTTGATTAACCAGACCTTATCAAAGCAGCATTTGTTTGTTTGACTGTTTCCCAACCTGAATGGCTTTCCCTGGCTGGAAGGAGAAAAATGTGTTAACAATCAGTTCCAGAAGGTGACACAGATTGTTGGTTCCGTCGCAACAAATGCCTGAAAAAGCTTCAAGTGTGGTGTAAAAGTTGGCCCCAGATATGGAAAACGTGTTCAGTAGTTAGAAGTTTAGGAAATGACAAGAAAATCACCCACGCATCTCCCATTGTCAAGAAATGACAATTCCTCGAACGTCTGAATGCACCCCGTTGAATTGTCTCCACAGGCACTTTGAAAAAAACATTGCCACGGTGGCTTTCAAAGTCAGCCAATATCGTCGATGGATTTTTTTTTTAAATTTTAATTCATATCACATCTCAACGTTTTCAACAGTTTCGAGGATCTCAATTTTGCAGGTAAAATTTTATCACCACGGTGCGATAATCTCCTGAGCCTATCTGACATGCAACTGTATATTGAAAACGACTAAGCTTGTCCCCAATGACTACAAATTGCATGAAATTCAAGGGCTTCCTGGCTAAAATGAATTGCTGCATGAATTTTGACCCGCCTTGCACTTTGAACCTCCTGAACCACATTGGAGAGCAATTTCTTGCATCAGATTTTGCACATCGCCTTCAACAGTATTTTTGCTAATCCTTGTTTCCGATTTGAAAGTAATTATCAGGTAATTCTGTTTTCCACAATTTCTTGTCTTCAATAACAATTTCTGCAATGTCCACAAGCAGGGATTAAAATGCAAAATTGGTGCATTTTCGTGTTTCGGCTTTCAAAGAAGACACTTCACCAGAAGGTGTTTTACCACTGTGGATGACTGTCATATCCGTTCAAGTTGCTTAAATTTGAAAATCTGAAGATTCTTCCACACCCACCTGCAAGAACATCAGCATTCCATCACACTCAATCACCCCTGAGCCTTGGCTTTGGCATCACATTGCCTTGAAACAGACCACACACCAGATTGGACTACCGCTGTAATTCTGATGAAATGCAAACATGCCCATGATAGATTCCTGCTAGAATGTTTCCGCATCTCAGATTAATTTTTTCAGGACAGATCCATCAATGACAATGAAGGTAACCCACTCCATAGGTCATCATGCATGGCCGAATCAAGAATTGCAACACAATAAATTGCATTCAACGCAAACAGCAAACTGGCAACGTCAAATGCACCCTGTTCTGAACTGATATCTGCTCAGTGTCATGACGCGATGAGACGTCCTGTAAACTTGCAATTTCAACGGAGATCAACGTCAACCAAAATGGTGCACCACTTTCTGGTGAAATTTCTCCGAACTTCACAACCAATAAGTTTGTTGGATGGATTCTTTTGTCGTTAGGTGGAATGATATTGCCCCAGCAAAGAGTAAAGGCACTCCGTACCAGTAGCGTTATGGTAAAACTTCACATAAACCATGCCCAATGGGTATAAAATGGGCCAGCCCACACGGCCAACATGAAAGCATTGGGTATTTTCGTTTCAGGCCATCCTGTCTGCTTTTCAGGCCATTTTTCAGACCATAAACACATCACACCACAGTCCCGTGCCCAGTCAATTTAATTCCTGTCTGCAAGGTGTCCCAGATTGACGAGTTTATCCGTCGCAGATTGACGAGTTTATTTTGAACACTCTTGGAACACGACGTTCAAAAATGGCTCTTCCTGCCCCTATTCTCTAATGGCTCTTCCACATTCCATAAAACGTGATGGCAGGAATCGCACCAATTCTTCACTGAATAAGCATCCAAAGGTGAGTTTTTCATGGGTTTTCCATCCTGGATGCGAAGCCTCACACTCACAGACAAAGAAATTGTTTCAGAAACTGATACACTAAGCAAAACAATAAAAAAAGTCATAAAAATCGAGGCAAAACTTTGCCTTACCCAAACCAAAAAAGGAGTGTGTGTTTTTTTCGCGTTCCTTATTTGCATCTTCCCATTGTTCTTTGCATATTCGGGCAAGGTGAGACCACACTGGCTGGCTCATTTTGCTTGGATCGAAAGAACGTTTCAACAACAGTTGCTCCAACTGCATTACACTTGCTTGAATCTGAAAGATGCAATGGGAAACTGCTTCGGAACTGAGCGGACCCGACCAACACTGGCCAAAACTGAATGCGTATGATGACCCAGCTTCCCATCATAGCACTATGCACAGCCATTGCACTCTGTATACAGTATCCCATTGATTAGGTGCCTGGAGCAGCTACTCACAGGTGATTTGCCTAGACCATGGCAGCATACCATCTGTGCTGGCATATTTGTGTCTCATGTCTCGCTTCCAGCTGAATAGACACACACATCATGGCATGGTGTTTTAGCTTTTTTGCAAAATGCAATAAGTTGTATTTCACAGAGGTGGCCCTCATCCCCAATATTCGTACTGACACCGACCCTTTATTCTCGAATAAAAAACCCTGTGAGGTCATCACAAACAATATGAGTGTACTACCCTCCTGCAAAGGGTCCATGATGTGGGGAAAATGTGTGAGTTGACCCTAACACAAGCACTTATGTTTTTTTAGCCCTGGGCGAATACATCTCAAGATTCAGGTTGTGGTTTAAATGCTGTGTTGTTTTCTTTCAACATCTGTGTGCGAAAAAGAATTTTCTCCTCTGAAAAAACACAGCTGGAGTGATCTAAAAAAACAACACATCACCGGACTGCACTCGTATTTTGATGAGAAGTAAAACGATTTCAAGATTCACTTGGTAACTGAATCAGAAGGCCAGAAAACACGTGTGAGGTTTACTGACGGTGGAGGAAATAATGTGCATTTCAATGTTGACAAGGTCAATTTCTTTAATGTCACTTTGTTAACATTTTATTTGGACCCAGCCGATCGCTAATCGCAAAAACAATATAAACAATTGAAAAAAACCACATTAGAGTGATAAATTAATAAATCTGGCCTTATCAAGTCCCGAGAGGACCATAAAAGATACAAATCAGTGAAAACAGACCTGAAAAATGTTTACGGGTTCTCTCAGACTTTTGGCGTAAAGTAGCGCTACTCATTAAACAGTCAAATTTAATTTTCTCAAGAACCAAAAGAGATAGGCCAATAAAATTTCTTGTGGAAACTTTCAATTGTTTATATTGTTTTTGCGATTAGCGATCGGCTGGGTTTGCTCATTCTGGGACAGCATTCTTCTCACAAGTGTCAAAAATCCGACTCTATCACTCTCAATAGGACTAATTTTGGTATGTCTGTGCAAAATTTCAGCTGGATATCACTTTCCGTTGCTGAGAAAAAGCAGCGGGAAGGTTCAAAATCTTGCAAAAACAGAAAGCGCTAAAAAACCCCCTTCAACTTTTGTGAATTTTCGAAGTAAATGAGAAAATACGGTTCATCCGAAAGAAGCCTCGAGCGACAATTGTGATAGCTTGGCAACCAATCAAGCTACCGTAATGGCATTTATATCATTAGAATCGGCACAAAATGGACTATTTAGCAGTGTGAAAAATTAAAAAGTCCTGCATATCACATTTTTTGCCAAATTTGACCCCCTGTTCCCCCTTAAACTGGACGGATAATGCCACCTTGTTGCTGCTTTTCGATGTACCTTGGTCATTAATTGTGCAGATTTCCAGGCAACTTAAGGGGGGGTAAACCATACCCGTCGAACTTTTTTGTTTCTCGACGGATGTTTTTTTTTTTTTTTTTTTGAAATTTTGCAGGTGAAAAGAGCACGAAAAATGATGAAGATTGATATATTTACATGTTAATTTGTGTGCCTTACACCGGAGTTACAGACAAAATGGGCGCGAAAAAGGCCATCGGTAAAAATGCATCTCCTCCTAAACCGTCTGGCAGAATGAAGCCATATTTTACCCTGTGGACTAAAAATACCTCGTCTACAACATAATAGAGCCACTTTTGCCAATTTGCATCTGGATTTTAATTTATTGGAGAATAAGCATGACCGTACCGCTGAGCGCCTAATATTTATCTGATTTTCTGCGGTCGCAAGCAAATAAAACCAAAGGCTCTATTTTCGGTTTCTTCGTGAAAAATTGGTCCAGTACACCAAATTTGAACATTTTGCATGAAAAATTGTAGGAGGAGGTGCATTTTGAATGCTTTCGCTTTTTGAAAAAAGAGAAATGCGAGAAAACCGTGAATGTTTGTGTCGAGAATGCAAGAAAACCAATGCAACGAGTTTCGGATAATCGGTTCTATCTTGAAAACTATTTAAGTAACAGAAAATCTGAAGAGAGTTTTGGAAATGGCAAAGTCTGGGCTATAACATGAGCATAAAAAGAAAAAACATCTTTTTTCCACGTTTTTGCAAACCATGGTTTACCTCCCCCCCTTAAGATAGTTTTGATTTAATCTGCCTTTTCCAGTGCACATATTTTATTTCCTTTTTAACATCTTCCAGTCCAGTGCACCATACTTTGGCACTCAAATGGATGCACTGCACAGAGCAGATGCAATGTATTGTCAAACAGTGTCACCAAGACCAGAGCACCATCATTGGCACCCTGCTATTCCAGAAACAAAGACCAGAGATTCAGCAGATGCAAAAAGTTTAGTGGGAGCAGAGCTCCGTGTGGCACTCTGGACTTTTTGAGTTCAGGCCACACACTTGTCTGGTCTCAGTGGAAAGCACAGCACCACATAATGGTGCCCTGCACATGGTGACAAAACAGCTGCTTTTAATTGGACTTGGTAATGGTTAATAGCCATAACGCCGATTTTGTTTTACTGTGCAACTTGAATCAAGCAGGTTATAAGAGCCAAATCACCCACCTAAATCCTTTGCACACAGGAGTTAATTACAAAATCAGGTGCCATTTAGAATCAATGGATGGCAACATGCACAGCAAAACGCCACTGCATTTTGTGAACTGCGCGAAAAAGCATCACACCCTGGTGAAATTTGATGGCCCCTTTTTGTGCGACGTTTCGCACATCGCCAATGTTCGAAGAATTTTGTGCGACCCTGTGTAAAGCTCTCGAAATAACCACTTATTTTTGTTTTCTTTCAATTCCAAAACTCAATTCCAATGCTCAAAAGTCCTAAACTCACATCAGTGAATGACACCAAACGGTCTTGTGTGAGACCCGATGTTGAGAAGGAAGGCAGGTCAATGCATACAGTACACTCACGCTTTCAAAAAAAAAAAAATGGCAACCAACTCCAGTTCATAAAATTTTCTTTTGAATGCGTTGAAATATCCTATGTTCTCAGATGGAATTCCCAAAACAAGAAAAAAAAAATTGAACACCAATGTTTTTATCATTCATCCATGCACCAATGGCATGAACTGAACAAAACAACTTCCTTTTCAATTCGCACTCTCCCAACTGGACTTTTACTCCAACAGTCAACACTTGGATACAGCTAGAATTTGGATGGATATAGCCAGAATTTGGATGGCCAACACCTGGATATGGCGACACCTACAATTAAACGGCCGACACCTAGATACGGCTGGAATTTGAACATGCATTGCAGAATCTTTTGTTGCTCAGCACTTGGAGAGCAAGAAGCGCGACGTGTGATTTGTTTGTGTTCGCCAATGTGGACATTTCATGGAAAATGCGTGCCAGTGCAATTTTCTGATCTTTAACTAGGTTTTCGCTTCCATATTTTACTTTGGCGTTTCGCTGTCAGAAGTGTAAATTGCAGGCCATCATGACCCCTTGTTGTATATCCAATTATCACTCTGGAAAATATGTATCGCCATTCCACTTTTCAAAGTCCGAAGAGTTTAGAAAAAATAGATTTGTAAAATCCCACGAGTTTTCTCTGAAACTGGACGAGTTTTCTCTGAAACTGGACAATCAAGTTCTCAAATGATGTTCATAAAACATTTTGAACTGTGTTCCATCATTTTTTTTGAAGACAAAGTCCACCGGGATGACAGCACTGTTGTGACTGTGAAATGCAAGATGCAACTTATAATGTATCTATTTTCCCAAATCTTGCCTTCTTATCTGACAGATCGCGGGCAATCTCCCAACATCGGTCTCCCCTGAAAACGCTAAGCAGAAAGAAACTGCATTCAGGAGCAGCATCAGAGGAAATCAGACATTCAAAGCATCGAGGATGTTTCCCAATTTTCTGCAAAACATTTTCGCAACCATCATTCAAGCCAGTGGCAGTTCTCAATTGCTGATTCTGGAATCATGATTTTTAAGAATGATTTGATGCAGAATGTTCCATCGATTCTTTGTAGTGCTTGTCAGATCGAACTTGTGTGTAACCCTCCTCACTGGAATGAGAGGCCACCCACCCCGTCGCAGGCAAAACGTTTGGGCATTTGGGATAAACCCTTGAACAGTTCGGTTGCAGTTGGCTGACATTCTGGATCCAGG
>JASGXE010015761.1:0-10807 GCA_030068105.1 Sinentomon sp. SZTP_YWyxl | reverse complement strand
GTGGGTACCTACCTCCCTATCCAGTGCACTACAATGAGGGAAAGGTTCGCCTTGCGTCAGTCGCGCGGCGAGAGCACCGTCCGGCAACTGCCGGTTGACAAGCGCAGGGAGTCACGGAAGCACCAGCGGCGTTCGCCAGCAGTACGCACACTCCCTCTTCCCAGCTGCGTGAAAAAAGGTTTTGCACTGACCACGCAGTGGGGGGCCGTCAACATGGGCCGCCGTCTCCGGGCAGGTTCCCTGCTTTGGTCTGGGCATAGGTCCTCGACCTGTTTTCCCAAACTACATCCTTATCAGCCCCATGCAATCCACCAGATCCGAATAAGGCCCACAAGATCAGGCCTAAGTACAAGCAAGCATATTTTGAGACAGAATTAGTGATTCAACAGAGTTGTGGGATAAACAATTCCAGTCTACAATAGTTTTTGTAATGAATGAAATCTTGAGAATGTTCTTGGAAGGTTGATAAAGACTAATCTTGAAAGCATGGTCATGTCGACCAATGTAAGCAGGAGCAGCAAGAGTATCAGAAAGACATGACCAGCCACCGTGATGTGTGAAAATTTTACTGAGAGCTGAAAGCCTGAACTGAGAACGCCTTGTAGTCAGTTGAAAATTGGTCCAGAGGTAAATTTCAATAACCACAGCAAAAACCATTCAAAGACCCAAATCCTTGTGTGTAAAATGGGAGGAGGTGTGCATGTAGCAACACGACCAACATTGTTTCGTGAAACATTGCTTCTTTGAGTGAGGGGCAACCTTCACACTTAGGTCCTACAGGATATTCTAGGTTAGCCTTGCAAGTGGCTTTTGTAGAATTAGCCTAGGTACCTACCTGTCTGCATAAACACTAAGCAGTTGATCTTGCCTCGTCTATAAAATTGGATATTCAGATCATTGTGTGCACCTCCTTCCATAGGTATATAGGTATAGGTATCAGACGCTGCTTTCAGCAGGTTATTATGCCACGAAGCAATCATCAATGGAGAACAGCAAGTTCTCACATATGACAGCAAATGTCATCATATACCTGGGAAGGGGAAGGGAGGGAAGGGAAGGACACGCTACTGTCGGCTGCAATATTCGTAAGGATAGGAAAGGTAAGGGTAGGTAAAGGAAGGAGGGGTGAGGAGGGTAGATATAGGAGTGTGGAAAACATATCATCGGAATGTGGACGGGGCCTAGTCATATAGCATTCAATACAGGCACACAACAGTCATACACACGCGACCCAAACAAGACCTCCCCTACCATCAACATCAAGCCTGCAGCATTAACCAGCACACACGCACACCACAACATACCCATTCGCAATCTCAAATGAAAATATGCAAAAAAGCGAATAAAAGTTAGACATAGGTAGGTGAGAGAAAAGGAAGAAGGTAGGGAAATGACGAAATGAAGAAACAAAGCCAACAACATGAGATTAGATGGAAGAAAAAGAAGTAGAAGATAACACAGTTAGACCCACATAAGTTCCTAGGTAGTCTTTCCGGGGCACTACATCGGGGGAATGGGTTCGCCTTGCGTCAGTCGCGCGGCGATAGCGCCGTCCGACAACTGCCGGTTAACTAGCGCAGGGAGTCACGGAAGCACCAGCGGCGTTCGCCAGCAGTACGCACACTCCCTCTTCCCAGCTGCGTGAAAAAGGTTTGCACTGACCACGCAGAGGGGGGCCACCAACATGAGCTGCCGACTCCGGGCAGGTTCCCGGCTTAGGTCTGGGCATGAGTCACTGACCCGTTCCCTGACCTCATCTTTATCAACCCCTCGTAATGCACCGGATCGAATCTAATCCCAGGTCTAATTTGGGCCCCCAGGAGAGAAGAGTAGTTTTCACTACGAATGCCAGAGAAAATAACAGATGAGGAACTTCAGGAAAAGGGTTGAGTCAGAAAGGAATCCACTGAATTCTGGGATAGACGATTCCAGTCTACAATGGTTCTGGGAATGAAAGAATACTTAAAAATGTTCTTAGAAGGTTGATAAACGCGGATCTTGGAAGTATGGTCATGGCGACCAAAGTAATCGGGAAGAGCAAGGGTTTCAGATAGACATGACCAGCCACCATTATGAGTAAAAATCTTACTTAGAGCTGACAACCTAAACTGAGAACGCCTATCGGAGAGTGAAGGCCAGTTCAGAGAGGAAAGCATCGAAGTCACGCTTGAATGGCGAGAAAAATCATTCTTGACGAAACGAGCAGCCCTACGCTGAATTTTTTCAAGCTCATCAACGAGGGAGATTTGGTACGGATCCCAGATTATGCAGGCATATTCGAGAAGTGGACGGACAAGTGAAATATAAAGTGTTTCCTTTGTTGAAGGTGAGCAGGATTTGAAAAGACGCCGAATTTTGAGAAGAGCAAAATTGGCATTGCGTGCAATGTTGGTAATGTGTAGTTTCCAGGACAGATCAGATGAAAGTGTCACACCAAGGTATTTGCAGGACAATGAGGTTGATAAGGTTGTACCTGACGAAGGAAGAGCATAAGAAGACTGAAGAGGATGCAATTTAGTTGAGAACCTGACATGGGCACATTTTGATCCGTTCAGGCCAAGGCCCCAATGAAGGCTCCACGAGTCAAGGGAAGCAAGATCATCTTGCAACAAGTTGACATCAGAAACAGAGTGAATAATCTTGTAGAGGACGCAGTCATCAGCAAATAGCATTATTCTTGAAGAAGTTATGACGTCAGGAAGATCATTGATGAAGATGGGAAATAGAAGAGGGCCCAACACACTACCTTGAGGAACACCTGAAGTTACAGGAAAATATGGAGATTTAGTTCCAGAAACAGAAACAGACTGTGTCCGGTTGCTGAGGAAGCTGCCAATCCAAGAGATAATAGGGATAGGTAAGCCTAAACGCTGCAATTTAAACATCAGAGCGTTGTGTGGAACAACGTCGAAGGCAGTTTTAAAGTCCAGAAACAGTGCATCTACATCGGCACCCTTGTCAAAAGAGAATGCAACCTCGTGGGCGAACTTTGCAAGGGCCAGTTCACAAGACCAGCCAGGACGAAAACCAAACTGAAAAGGGGAGATGGAATTGGTGGCATTAAGAAACTGCCTAATGTAGTCCGCGATCAGCCTTTCCATCAGCTTGCACACACAAGACGTCAGACTGATGGGCCTGTAATTAGCTGGCAGTGAAGGATCACCCTTCTTGAATATAGGCGTAATACTCCCTGCCTTCCATGCATCGGGGAGTGTGCCGCAAGAAAAGGACTTGTTACTTAAAGAAAAGGACTTTCATGTTACTTAAATTTGATTTTCGTGATAATACTTTTCACATTTCGCAATGATCTCTTATCCATGGTCTTCACCCAATTGTCCACTCTCTCATTTAGTTGTGCCGAGCAGTTTTGCCGCTTTAGTTCCGACTGGATACCTATCCTTTGTTAACTGCAATATTAGAGGACTTTTAAAAAACATTGACAAACTAAAAATCCTCCTATGCAGTCTTCATACACCAATTCACTTTCTTGCAGTCACTGAAACATGGAGCCAAATCACGCATGAAAAACACTTGCAGCTCCAGGGTTTTGCTTCAGTCTTTGCAAACAGAGTTGAAAAGAGAGGTGGTGGTGTTGCCCTTTATATTGACAACCGTTTTGCCTTTAGTTTCTTAAATACCGACTCACTGAATATCAATGGGAAATTAGAATCCATAGCTGTCCACATCTGCTATGATACATTAAGTTGTAGAACTGTAAATTTTTTAATAATTGCTCTATACAGAGCTCCAACCCTACAGTCAAATACTTTTTGTGATAGTCTGCTAACTTTTTTATCTTCAATTGAGAACCAATTTGAAGAAGTTTATTTACTGGGTGACTTTAACATCAATTTGGCTGTCATTTCTCCATCGTCGTGACGTCTTATGTCCGATTTAGCCACTCATGCATTTACTCAGTTGATTACTAAACCAACCAGGATAACGATGAGATCGGCCACCATAATTGATGTTATTTTCACATCCAGTTTATCAGTACAGAATTGTGTAGCTGGTGTCATCGATTTTGAAATCTCTGACCATAGACCAACTTTTCTGTCTGTCCCCCATGATGAAACAACTTCAACCCAAAGTGATCTTGCAACCACTCATAAGGTTTTTTGCTCACAACATTTCAATTATCTTTTGTCTCAAATTGATTGGCTACCTGTATTTTCAACATCTGATTGCCAGAATGCTTTCTCCATTTTTTCTACAATGATTGAAGAATTGTTTGTTTCTGCTCACAGGCTAAAACCTTTCTCTACAAAACTGGACAGATTCACCCAGATACCTTGGGTTTCGCATGAAATCGCCAAACTACTAAGGCTGCGTGACAATTTGAAAACCAAACTGCAACAAAAACCTTATCATTTTGCTCTAATTACCAGATACTCGCATCTAAATGATATGATTGAAGTCAAATTAACGGCTGCCAAAAAAACTACTTTGCAACTAAGCTGGCTACAGCTAAATCACCAAGAGAAACCTGGCAGATTTTTAATGAAATACTGTGTAAAAGTTCTTCTACCAGGGTTCCAATAGTAATTCGAGATGCCGATAGATTAATTACAAACCCTGCTGCAGTGGCTAGAACATTCCACCAAGCTTTTACAAAATCTGCGCCTTCACATTTACCTCCAAATTCTGCAGTTGATGGGCCAAACATTGGTAGTCCTGTGACCTCAATTTTCTTCACCCCTGTCACCAACATGGAGATACATCGCATAATAAATTGCTTAAAAAACTCTGCTCCGGTTCCAGGTGAATTACCGGTTAATATATTGAAGCAAAATCAATCTGCTCTTATTGCTCCAGTGACATACCTGGCAAATTTGATGTTAGAACAGGGCATATTTCCATGTGAATTAAAAAAATCGGTGATTATTCCTATTTTTAAATCAGGTGACAGAAGCTGTCCCTTAAACTATCGTCCCATCTCCTTACTCCCCTCCTTTAGTAAAATATTCGAAAAAATTATATATGAACGTCTGCTCTCCTTTTTTCTTGCGCAAAATGTTTTGTCGCCTTTCCAATTCGGTTTTCTCCCATGTAGATCTACTTTGGAAGCACTAATGAACATAACCACGTATGCCAAATTACAGCTTGATGCTGGTTTTGCCACTGCAGCTTTGCTAGTTGACTTTAGCAAAGCATTTGACCAAGTCGATCACGCTATTTTACTACACAAACTCTCCTGCTACGGAATTAGGGGCATACCTTTGTCTCTTCTAACATCATATTTGACAGGGAGAACATCGCGAATCCGGATTGATTCCCACCTCACTGATTCATCTATTATTTATAAGGGTGTACCTCAAGGTAGCGTATTAGGTCCTCTTTTATTTAATGTTTATTTAAACGATTTGTTAACGACACTCACCAGTGATGCAGTACCAATTGCTTTTGCGGACGATCTAACTGTAATGATATCTTCAATAGATTCTGTATCAATGTCCTTGAAACTGAAGAATTTGTGTAATATTGTTCTTTTGTGGTCTAAAACAAACAAGCTCCCAATCAATACAAGTAAAACAGTCTACATTTCTTTTCTACCAAACAAATTTATAGTACCCGGTAAAATTCACATTGGTTGTTCCACATTTGAAAGAAATCACACTGTTAAGTTACTTGGGGTTTATTTCGATGATTATTTAACTTGGGACTTGAACATACGTCACTTAACAAAAAAATTAGTTTTTTGCTTATACTTACTGAGAAAAGCACGTGAGCATTTAAATGGTGATGCTCTTTTGACAATTTACCCCACATACTTTCTTTCCCACCTTATATATTGTGCATCAATCTGGGGTACTACCTCAAAATCGATCATAATACCCATTAACACCCTTCACAAAAAAGCCATTCGTATTTTGGCTGGTTTAGCATATAACGAACCAACAAAAGCCACTTTTAAAAAACTGGGACTAATGAATACATTTCAAATCATATACTATCAATTATTACTCATCTATTACCATCTAAAACCCATGGTGGGTATTGTCAAGAAATGTGGCCAGAAAAATAAAAGTACAACACGAACCAGGTCAGGCGACATGAAGATTCCAGCATGGCATAGTCCAGATGGTGACAGTTTGAGAGCAGGCTCGGTTGAATAGATAACACAACAACAAGTAATCATTTGGTCACAATTTTATCAATTTCGGTAGGTACCTCAATTTTTAGTGCATGAAAACATGGAAAAAAAGGAAAAAGGCACAATTAGCATAATATCGCCAAGGAAACGAAATGGGGGCATGATCCAAGTAACCTATATACCTACCTAGGCCTACCTACAACCTAGTACCTACCTACTAGGGCGATAAACTGAGTTTTGGCTTTATGGCAGATAAAAACTGGCCTCTGATTGTCTAGCATGTCATGAGAATGCCAAGTTTGTTCCAGAGAAACACGTAGTTGTTTAGGAAGAAAACCTAGAGACATTTTTGGAAAGGGAAGGTGGGATAATGATAAAGGGAAGGTGAAACGAGGTCACTGGCCCTCGTCGACCCTGTGTTTTTAACCAGGGTGCAACAGCATCCTGCCCATCCTCCCTCACCACGGACACATTTTCGAAAAATTGAAACACCCCTGAGCTTTCTCCTCTTAGCAAGGGATTCCCAGCCCAGCTCTTCCCTGAGCAATGTCGCACTGGAGTGAAAGGAGAAGTCCCCAGAAACAAACCTCACTGCCCTGCGCTGGACAGCTTCAAGTGCATCAATGTGGCACTGAAGATGAGGATCCCAGGTCGTTGTTGAATATTCCAAGATGGAGCGAACCAATGAGAAGTAGAGTATTTCCTTTACCTTTCTGGAGTTGGTTGGTTGGTTTGAACCGGACACACTTGGAATAGAGTTTTTGGCACGACATCCCGAATTCCGGAATTTCGGAAAAAATGCTGACACACCACTTCGCGGAACAAATCTTGCAAAACGCAAGTGATTTGCATCAACAACATTTTGGGTTCTCAGCACTTTTCAGATCTCAAAACTCCACTTCCAGATCAAAAGAACACGGAACAAATCCCGAAATTGGAAGAAATCCTTTTCCGAGATCCGCCATTTCTTCTTCTTCAAAAAAAAAAAAACACAAGAGAAAACACGAAAAACATGTGGCGAACTGGCAATGAAATCGCACTCTGACGGAGAAAGCCAAAACTTTTGAAGCACCGATCAGTGTTGCAGATATTTTTTTCAAAACCCGCGCGATTTTCTTCTGAAAACCAGCGGAAAAAACGTGCAAGAATTTCTTCTGAACACCAGCCGAAAAACCGCGGAAAATTTCCAAAAACCGCCGAAAAACCGCAGTTCTTTCTCGCAACAGATCGGAAAATGGCACAAATGTGAACATCTGTTCTTGGACCCAGTTCAATCTCATCGGAAAAGGGGAAAACCAGGACAAATTGGGAACACCAAAAAAGCTGAAATTCGCCCAATCGACTGTTGAAGGGATGAAAAATGTGGTCAAAAATTTCTGCCACAAAACCAGCGGAAAAACCGCGGAAATGACGGCGAACCATGGAACCAGCGAAAATCCCGCAACCCGTGGAAGTCAAAATTTTCCCGCGAGGAACCTCAAAAACCAGCGGAATCTTGCGGGAAAACCCGCGATCTGGCAACACTGGCACCGACTGAACGAAGCTTCGTGAAACGAAAATGCGGGCCGCCACATCCATTCAAATCTCCAGTTTGGGCCATTTTCCGTGCAAAAGTCCTTCACTTTCCCTTGCTGCGACCTTTCGGCTACTCTCACTGAATTGCAGGGTTGATTTAAAACTGGGGTTCTTGACGAAAAAACTTCTCCTGTCCTGGATTGCATTGGTGATCTGCCAACTTTTGTTGTGTTCTGGAGATGTGGAGCTTAATCCAGGACCCACCTCCTCAACCCCTCGTGCACCCACTAAAGGGCCTGTACCGGCAGGAGCGAAGCGCTCGAAGGCAAAGCCAAAGGAACCTATAATTTCTGACTGGGTTCAATGCGATGACTGTTCAGGTTGGTCTCTTTTGAAGGATCTGGGCTCAATTGCTCCTTCAATGGTGCTGCAAACATTGTCTTTTCCTGCAAGACTTGTCAGCTCTCTTTGGAATTTGGGACATGAAAAACAAATCTCAAAACTGGAGGCAGTTATTCTTGAGCTGAGGCAGGACCTCCTTTCTCGTACTAAATTGCCACCTGGGCCTACATCGCCATCATTGGCAGGTCCAGCACCTGTTGCAGCCTCTCATTCTCCGATTCATTGCTCTGCCCCTCTTGATTCATCTCCGTCAGCAATATTGAGTGTCCACGAAGGTGCTGATTCTTCCCCTCAGCCAGCCACAAGCCCAGATTCCTCTAGAGTGCAGAATACCACCTCCTATCCACACGATGGGACTTCTGCGTCCTCCTCTTGTCCCAAACCTGCACTGCCAGCTGTCATCAATATTGGAAGCTCAAACCTTAGGCGAATTTACCCTTCTCTCTCCAATGTTAAACTTTGTAACAAATTTTCTCGGTGGAAGGAGGGTCTGAGGGTCAGTGAGGTCTTTAATATCCTTAAAAGATGTCTTTCTGGTTTAGCCCCCAACAGCAATGTGCTTGTTAACTTGGCTGTTGGCGAGCTTGACATTGCTGAACTCTCAGCCTCAGATACTTTTTTCACCTTTTGTCGCCTCATAACTGGTATAAATGCAAGTCTCTCTGGTCCTGCTGCCCAAAACAATCTCAAGTGAAGCTAAATATTTGTTCCATTCCTCCCAGATTGTATAAAGGTGACTATGTCCAGCAAAAGATCAACAGGCTGAATGAATCCTTGGCATTTTATTGCAGTAATATTGTAAACGTAAACTTCTTGGACCTACGTGCTGTTCAGAGTGATGCCATGTCACAAGATGGACTTGACAAGATGGACTACTCCATGGTACACAAGATGGACTACTCCATGGTAGGGGCTGCTAAGGTGGGTACAGAAATACTTCGCTCCACCAATGCTTTTTTATGCTAACTGTTAGGCCTGGTTGTTCCACTTGGGCTGTTCCCGAGCCACAAGAGCAACATCATGGCTCCAATGCCTCACGCAGTTCTGGGTCTAGTCAGCAGCTTTTATCACCTCGGCAATCATCTTCATTGAGCCAATCCAGCCTCTGGTCGCCCTTCTCTCTCATTATGCTCAATGCCAGAAGTATTTTACCTAAGCGTTATGCTTTACGTCCTATTTTCGAACCACTCAATCCTGATATAATTGCAGTTACAGAATCTTGGCTAGATGACTCCTGTGTTGAAGTGGATATTCTGCCATCTTGTTTTGTCATTTTCAGGCGCGATCGCTCCAGGTTTGGAGGTGGAGTCTTGTTGGGGATTAAGTCTCATTTTAAACCAAAACTGTTATTCACCAGCAAATTGTATGAGCTTTTGATTGTGGCCCTTGAGTTTAGTACCTATTCCGTCAACCATTGTCATACTCTTATATCGCCCTCCTGGCTTGCCACTTGAAAATTTTTCTGCCATCTGCAGTGAGTGTGCCTCAGCTATTCTATCACTTCGTATGGTGGATAATACCCATCCCATACCTCATGTTGGGGGATTTTAACATCAATGTTCTCAGCGAAAGTGAAGAGCATGATCTTTTCCCCCCTGGTCTTTTGAGATTCATGGATTCCTTTGCACTTAAGCAGTGTGTGGATTTTGTTACTAGGCCAGCTAGTTCTGATCCTAATTGTCTTGATGGGTCCACTATTGATCTGTTGTTCCACTGCCCGAAGCTAAATCTAAATTCCATCAGGGCAATCCCAGGCCTGAGTGATCATCTCATGGTGTCAGCCTGTTTCAGTGTCGAGGCTGCTAAACTTCCTGCTGTGCCAAGCATAGTGTCCTCCCAATGTCAGAAACAACCTAATTTTTGCTCGTATGACAAAGAAGCGGTCGATAGGTTTTTGAGCTGGTCCTTTTGTGACATTGAACCAGTAGCCGATGTCCATCTTCTGTGGCAGCACTTTAAGGAATTATGTTTTTGAGTTTTTGAGGCACCTTGCAATAAATGATGTTATCAGCACCAAAACCTTCTGGACATTTCATCACTCCAAAACTAAAACTAGAAAATTAGTGTTGGCAAACGACATGGACCTACGACCTGTGAATGCAAAACACAATTCCTCTTCCAAAATTAGTGACTCTTTTGCTAAGGCTGTAGTGGCTTTTCTTAATCCTGTTCAGTCAAATCATGGCACTGCCCACCAAACTGAACACCAACAGTTCATAAGAGATGCTGATATCTTTACCCCTGAGGCAATTGCAGCAACCATCCGCTCATGCAAAAACTCCACCTTTGACTTGGTTGATGGGATACCGATGATCTTTATTAAAAACCATGCTGATGCATTATCCAAGTTTCTTTTGGTCATTTTCTACAACTCCTTGTCGAGTAATATCATTCCAAATGATTGGATGTTGAATATTGTCAAACCCCTTCCTAAGGGTGGATTGCCAGTGTCCCTGACCTCCTTCAGACCAATAAGCCTGATTTGCTCTTCAGCTAAGTTAATGGAGAAAATTGTGGCAGGATATTTACGTAACCTCCTTGAATGTGGGGACTTCTTTAGCAAATTCGGTCGGTATCAGTCGGTATCAGATTCACTCTGTTCTACAGGTTCACTCTGTTCTACAAATTCCAGCATGGTTTTAGATCAGGATTCTCGTGTGAAACACAACTGACTTCTTTCTCACATGATATCGTCCAGCACCTTAAAGTAGGCACTCAGGTTGATGCTATCTTCATTGACTTGGTGAAAGCAAGTAGCTTTGAGCTGGTCCTTTTGTGACATTGAACCAGTAGCCG
>JASGXE010015760.1:0-10417 GCA_030068105.1 Sinentomon sp. SZTP_YWyxl | reverse complement strand
TCCTTTTAAAGTTTTTACATGATTAAAAGGAACAATGATAGAAAATGGCCCAGAACAACAGTGTAAAATGTGATAAAGGTCCATTCTGAAGGATGTTGTGGATGGCAACAGCAAATCGAGCAGTTCACAGTTCAGAATACCTGGACTGGACGAGTTGGCACCCCTGCTCTGTGATATACTAAACCCAACCCAACCCAAATTCGCCTAACCCAACCCAACCTAATCTGCCAGTCCCATTTAGGCGACAAGAGCATGTGTTAAAACTCGGCAGGCATTCCGAACTGCAGCCCAAATTAAAATGGATGTAACTCCAATCCAAAGATAAATTCTACTCTGCTGCTGGCTCAAAAGCACACCACAACAAATTTTGTGTGACAACCTGAGCCACAAACCCCTCAAAATTATCAAATTGCAAACCTCTTTTTCCAGTTCTGGGCCAGCCTAGCTGAGTTGCTACTGCTGCTTTCATCAGGAAGCTGCACCCTTCATAATATGAGTAAGGAATTTTATTTTGGCCACCGTGAATTAAATATTGGTCAAAAATCAAACTAACCAGGTTTTGCTAAGCAAGGATTGCTGCAGCACTATCCCAACATCCCATCTTCCAAATGCAATGTTGACTACAAATGGACTACAGTGCATATTACTTACCTGCCATTGCTCTGACGTTATACATGGTACATACCCAATCCCTGATGAAGGGCCAAAGTATTGAGATTCTCAGGCATCGGCGTCGGCACCACATTCAAGACCTGAAAACATAAGATAAGAAATGCACAGTTTCCAATGTCAATTGACCAAGCAATCCATGTCAGCAGGTTCCTCATATTGGGCCAAGACAATTTAAGGTAGGTCAGAGTGACGAGAGGGTGACCAAAAAAAGGAAGAAAACATTTATGCCAGTTGACCTGTGCTGGAGCTTCGTTCATGGAGCTTGACCTCTAATGGTGTTTTATGCACCGGCTTTGCTCCCCTGCTTGACCTCCAATGGTGTTTTTAGGCACAGGCTTTGCATCCTCCGGTAGGTTGCCTTTTTTTCCAGTGGGTTATCATTTCAAATCCGCAGTCTTTTGGCATGTTTTTGGTGTCCACCATGAAAATAACCTGGATGAAATTATTTTTGGAATTCCATTCAGTGTTGCAACTTGCCATTCAGTGTTACAACTTGCCTTGATAGTCAGAACTCATATTATTTTTTATGCAAATCTTCAGGATGAGTACGGATAGAAAATTAATTTTGTTTGGCCAGGACATTCAATGTGTAAATTTTTGCAAGGCTTTTCTGCGGCAGTCTGTAATTTGACCAAGCCAGGTTCGTCTATCGCTATCAAAGAAAATCTGCCGCATACGTCGCTTCCTTTTTATCATTGAGCTGCTTCTTTTCCGAGCAATTTCATTTTGCCGCATGCATGAAATTGGCACCCAACTTTCGTTGGCGATACTCTTGCACAGCATGCAGAAATCCGCTGCTTTGCGAGCCCTTTCGATTGGCAGAGCGAGTTGTGCCTTAGCCTAAATAGGCTATCGGTTGTATGCAAAAGGAATACTGTTGTGCATAGAAATCAAAATTTCCAGCAGAATTCAAAACAGTAATTTTTTTGCGTAAAAGTCTGTAGGAAAATTTAATTTCTGTGCACAACAGTATTCCTTTTCCATTGTTGAGAAAGGTGCATCTGAATGTGGCATTGACTTTTTTGAAGCTTGGGGTCCGGTTAGGGATAGGGCTTTGGTGCATACGACCGAAATTATAGAATAGAGAAAGCAACTGTTGTGTCCGACACAAGCACAGGTCCGTGTCATTGCCTTTCTGGCACCGGAGGGCCCGGGTGATGGGATTGCCATTCTTCCATGTCCGTGAAAAATGCACAATTGCAGGTTCAGTGGCCCCACCTGGCTGCCACACGTCTGCCGGTTTGTTATCTCGGACATCGATGATTTGCCAATAGTCAATACAAAAACAATCAGATAATGCTGGTTCAAAAAAGCTCACAGGCTGGTTCAAAAATGCTGGAAGACCAAATCGCGCATAAAAGCCAAAACCAAACGAAATTTATTTTCTATCCGTACCTACAGGAAGTGTTGAATATGTACTATGGGTGTGTGTCAGAATTCAGAGTTTCAGGACAGAGTCGCCTGGGCATGATTGACACAATCAAGAGGCATGGCATCCTGGCACAAGCAAAGAGGCATGATTGGCACAGAAAACTGCTCAGGCATGGCATCCTGACTTGGAAATCCAAAGTTGTTTTCCAATCCATGAACTGCACATTTGCTGCAGTGACTAAACAAGACTGTGTTGGCTCGCTAAATAACTCTGAAACCAAAAACACTGCATAACGAAGAACAAGCTCGAATACACATTATACTTAAGTATCTTTCTCTTTTGGATCCAAGTTGGGGTTGTTTGTTTGGGGCATCGTGGCCTCTTTCCAGGAAAGGCAGACATGCTGATGCTCTGACTGAAGAAGATAAAGATGTAAAACCATTTCAGTTATCTTTGATTTCAAAACACTTTGGAAAACCAAAAATAGTTGCAAAAAATAGTTCACTAAAGTTTTCACTCGTATTGAGTCACGAGTCCAGTTGGGACTCTTGGCTGGGAATTTTGACACTGCTTTTCAAAAGTAGGTAGAGCACAAATTGTGACAGAAGTAGCGGAGAGATCATCACCGAGGTAGCGCTACCTCGCCTAGGTATTTAAATTTTTTATCCATTGGAGAAAATATTACAACGTTACCTGGCAACTCGATGTTCGTATTGATCTCTCCACCGCAAAGAATGAATAAGACACCGTAGAGCAACTTCAGCCTTACCAACCAATTTCCAGAACCAAAACAAAGATGAAAAATTACACTTTCCTTTTTGGGTCACCCATAGAAGCATGAAATCCATCGTAAAAAGCAATGAACAAATTAGGTGCATACATCGCCATGATCAAATAAAATGTGATGGCCAAATGCCAACAAAGGCCCATGGAATGATCACAATGATACCTGCGCGTGACCCATGGAGATCTTTGTGCAGTTATCAAAAATCTGTCATCTATACCATTGGGCAAATCAGGTTTGCTAAGCAAGGACAAATTAATCTTCACGACAGTAGGTAGTTGACATTTTACAAAAAATTAACAGCAAAAAATGACCCTTTTTACATGTGACAATCTGGCACTTTTCTCTTAATTTCGGACCGACTGCCATACATCCTGCTGGGCAATATGATGGAAAAATCAGTTTGTAGCAAGCAAGGTTTGTGAGAAACTCAACTGGCATCTGGTCAAACTTTTCAATCACCTCCATTTTTTTATGTCACCAGCCCATACATATGGTTGGAACATTGGACCAAACAGCAATAGAAAATCACCGCTTCTCTTGCTGCACCAGTGAAATCTAACCGCGGCTTTGACAAAGAAAATGGAGGCATTGCAGCAATCGCTTGCAAAACAGGAATACAATTTTTACTGCAGAGTTTAATTTTGCAATGCCGCCTGTGAAGGATCAATTTGCAACCAATCTGTGCAAAGTCAGCAACATATTCAGCAGCAGATTGCCCCATTTATCAAGTTGCATTTATATGGGCATGAATGGTTTCAATTGGCTCCGAAAAAAAGATATTGCTGCATTTGCATGGCCAACGAGCAATGTAACAAAGGAAATTAATAACTCGGTTGAAATTTTCAAACTGGCTTGCAAGGTCACCAACTCACACACATTAACTCCTTCATAGCTGTTAGAATGGGATCACTCCCACCTACAATGTGAAAATTTGAGAACTTACCAGGCATTATAAATGGCTGCGAAAGATGAAAAGCTGGAGGATCTGTCCGCTGTTGTGTAAGCAGTTAGATTTGCAACTGCAGGCTATCAACCATGGAGGAGTCGGGATCCAAGTGATGAACCAAATCAACTGAAGACTTCCGAGTTTCAAACGGATTGGAGCAGCAACATAATTTTGTGGCACGTCCACTTCCAAAATCGACTATTATAGCACTACATCCCCATATATTGTCCAGCAGTGTGCTGCTAAATTATCAAATAATGCACTCAAGAGGAGACACCTAAAGCACAGCTTCAGGGCGTGACAAAATCTGCATCCACCACCAATTCTGCATGTGAGAATGACTGAAGTCCCACACAAATAACATTGTGGGCACTGGAAACAAAATCATGCTGAATTTCAGTTCTGCTTGCTGGTGGCATCACAAATAAGTCACAACTAGAACAGCTCTATAATGACAATGCTAGAAAAATAAATAAATAAAAAATCAAAATATGACAAGGTTTTAGTCTCAAATAGTGAAAACATCTAACCATCCTATCCATCAAGATACAATGGCGGTAGGCGGTCCGTCCAAAGAATGCAAGTCATGCAGTGCATGAACTGCAAAATTCATGAGAAAAAAAGGAAAACTTCCTGCTTTTCTTGTCAAAATAACTTCCCTATTTAATTGTCTTGTCAGTGGTTGTGTTCTTGCCTGCAGCAGACATTGCTGCAAACCCTTGCAACACATCATTTTTCTGGGATATGCTATCATTCTAGCACATGAGTTCTCCATTTAAAGGCAACCTGCAAACATGGGCATAAAACCGTGTGGCAGTGCTACACAATGTAAAAGATGCTTAAAAATGAGGCGGAAATATGCGGAGGAAAAATCTCAGAGCAGGCTACTGAGAGGCACACTGCACTGGAGTTCTCTGCTGCGATCGGATCAGTGCATTCATCGGAAATGATTAGGCATTGTTGGCGAGGGACGGTGGCGCGATCGAATAATTGGCTGGTTGGGTATGGTGGAACGGTCTCGGTCTGGTGTGGACTTGACAATCTCTGCTTTGTTGCATTCAATGGTTCACAGGAACGGAATATGTGTTGTTGCTGGAGGCACAAATGAAGACCGTTTTTGCATCAGATTGCAATAAGATATGGAAAACATTTGCAACATGTGATTTTTGGGGATATTTCCACGAAATAAAGCTCTCAATCCTTGCTCCACTGTTTCATTCTTTCAGCAAATGCTGAATGCTGGGCCGAGTCTTGGACAAAATTGACCAAGCCGAACAATCCATCATTTCAGGTATTTTCAGGTGGGCACATCCTGAGAGAAGGGGGTCTGGGTGCAGCCCGGCTGGGGGGTCTGTGGGGCAGAGCACTCTGAGAAGTGGTCTGGACTCCAGTTCGAATTTTTAAGCGGCCGGATCCCAAGCAAGCACCTATCTTACTGGTAATTCCAGCGGAGTCATTCCGTGGAGCAGGTGGGCGACTGCTCCCTGCCGAGAAATGCCCACAATGGCTCTCTTGCCCCGTGGCATGTACCTTTGGCTCGCACTAGTGGCGGGAAATTTGGCCTCCAGCACACGAATATTGCGCCAAAAATGAACACCAATTTTCAGAATTTCTTCAGATTCGGTCCTCGCTGCATGGTCTCTGGCTACCCCATCCAAACCTTGGGCTTTGTTCAAGCCAGGAGGCAAGCGATTGATGTTCCATGACATGAGGTAGGTACCTAGTACCTACCTACCTACTCGTTTGAAAAAGCAAAGTGATTTTTTCTGCTAAATTTGCTTATGCGAACAAGCATGATTATCTCATTCGAAAATCTTAATCCACAGAAACCGAAAAATGAACCTTAAAAAGCTGAAGAACATTTTCAATATATTCCACTCTTGGTTCGCTGCTCTGGGTGCTTTGGGCAAAGGAAAAACTGCGGATGTGGTCTGCGTCAAATGCTGGTAAAAAATGTGAGAATAAGAATTTCTTGTGTCAAGTGAAATGTCAAGCGCTTTAGTCGAACCCCGATTCTCGCCATATTCGATTCGAAAAGGTTCGATCCGAAATACCCTCATATGTGGTGATATTCGAATCAAGATTCGAGATTCGAAGAAACGGATTCGATTCAAAACTGGACAGCTGATTCAGGTTCGACTCGAGATTCGAACTTTGGGGATTCGATTCGCACAGTCCCAGCAGATGCCAGTCGTCAGGTGTCATGCATTTTCACCAGCCCCGTCAAAAATAAAGAGGGTGCATAAAAGGTTGGGCAGGTACTGCCGGTATTCCACATTTTGAAATCGATGTACTGCTCAATAGGTATGTCCGATGCCTATTGGCTCCAAATCTTTCTGTACCGATGGTTTTTTTACCACACTCCAAAAAGGTGTTAGGTGTGCATTTCTTCGGCAGGCAAAAAATGACACAAAATAGGCAGGTAGTCCAACAAACAAATTACGGCAGTCTTTGCAAAACCAGTAAAAAAACAAAAGAGCCCCAGATTTTAGCTGGGAATCAAGGCATGTAGGCATTCCTTCATGGCTCGCTTTCTTGTCGGAACATTTCTCCAACTTGAGACGTGGAATGATGTTCATTGACTGGAGCTCCTGGAACAACAGTTTGCATGCATACGGAATCCGTATCGAAGCTATGTGACTGCTCGAGAGGCAATTGTTGCACCATCTGGGATATCCAAGAAGGCCACACTGGTTGCAAACGTCAACATCAAAGGCTGGAAATCATCAGCAGTTCCAGTAAGAGCATACTGGCTCAGTAGCCAATCAGGCAGCCCCTCTCCATCTCTCCCAGCCTCAATCCATGAATCCACCTTCGCTTGAATGTCCCTCGGTCGGTGACGGGTCAGAACAGCCCTTAGCCCTCACGCACGAGCATGCATCTTGTCAAACACCATGTGCTTCAACTTTTGATAGTAGACAGGACCAAAGAAAATGAAGGCCGTCAGTGCTTCTATGGTGATCCCCGAATAGAGCATGTCCTTGCCAAGAAAAGATTGAAACCATGATTGTACAAGTCTTTAAATTGCCATTTTCTCCCATCCAGGGATGGGTAAACGTATAAAACTCCACGTATAATACGCGCGTATAATACGTACGTATAATACACGTAGAAAACGTATAAAACCTAAAAGTCGAGTGATACCTCATTTTTTGCAGAAAAAGCTGCTCTTTAACATGCCAACATTCTATTTATCACATTAAAATAATGACAAGCATCATCATCAATGAAAGGGAAAAAATTTAAATCAGTTTACCAGTGAAGCCCCGCAATTGCTTTCAAGTTGGCCACACAAGATTGCATTAGCCACACACCATTGTGAAATGCATTTCAAAATTGCATCTGCACCAACCATGTGGAAGGTGATGCTGCTAAATTGGTATTATTTACTTGCATCTTTTATAGCAAAGTCTAGATGCATGTAGCTCATGTGCCTGGTAAAAGAGAGAAGTACACATAAAACCATTAATGACAAATAGAACCAGGCAAAAAGCTAACATCACTGGCGACGACCTTTTTAAGCAGAAAATGGATGAAAGAGTGTTAGAATGGTGGCACGAGAAAGTGCCAAAACCGAATCTCATGCTTTGTCTCACCCTTGCAATCTTCATTTGCAAGGGAAGCTTGTGCATTAACGAGGGTGGCCCAGAAATCCTGACTGCCGGATTCGATCCGGAGCTGCCTGACCCAACTTCATCGGGCCGACTCAATATTCCTGTGGCAAATCTCTTTCTCGTCTGACAGCCTGTAGGTCCAGATCTCTGCGATCACCAGAAAACGACTGCGATCCCTCCCTTCCTTTTCCCAGGTATGTGATGAACTTTGCTGTTTTCTGAGAGCTTTGCTGTTCGCCATTGATGATTGCCTTGATGGCATGAGAGTCTAATCTGCTATGACAATTTGGTGGAGTGCAGGCTCAAAAAACTTTTGCCCAAGATAAGCGCAGAGCATGTAGCAGAAAATCCCGCATGAACTGCAAATGTTGAAAAAACAAAAGGCAATCAAAATCCTGCCAGATGCAAGCAAAAATCCAGCTGTGGGATGAGAGAGAATTCTGGCATTTGAGTACTTGGACAGCGAATGGATCGTTGATGGAATCGCAGGCAGAGCGAAGGATCTGGGGAATTTTCACTTAAGATGAAAATTCAGGAGAAATGGCCATGATTTTTCTTGATTTTCATCCACAGGCCAAATCTTACAACAATGCGACCCGTTTTTAAAAGAAAGCCATCATCACAAATGTTTGTAAGCAGTGGTTGGCATTGTGAACGGATCAGTAGGCGATACGACCAGTCAAGAGGTTAAAAATAAAGTAAAATCTTTATTTTTGTGACTTTGATCTTTAACCTCTTGAGCTAGACATGGTCGTGTCGACTGCTGATCCAAAGCCATCATCTGCGACTTAAAGATATGGGGAACAAAATGCCCCTTAAAAAGCCTTGAATGGTGACTGCCCGTCCCACTTACAGCGTCAGGCGCTTGGCAGGCTTCGGACTGCCCTTGGCATGGTTAACAGCACCATTATATACCGCCACTTCCAGCTAGCGTTTTTTGGGCGGTGAGTCACAGAGCATTGGGATAAAAAAGGAGGGGCTCCGCTTCGGCAACAGGCCAGCAGTACTTGGCTCGGTTTATATCCCGCGTTCAGGTGCCGGTTTTACACCCAAGCCCTGTTTGGTTTTTTCCGGCTGTGCCGGTTTTAAACCTGCTTTCTCGGCAGTTTCAAAATCATGGTCCCGCACGGGCTTCACCTGGGCATCAAGAGCCAACACACCCGGCCTCCGTGGAAGCCTCTCCTATGCTCGGCTGCCTTGACTGGCAAGCAACGAGCATATTTTAACGAGCTTTCTTATGCGAGGGTCACTGCATTGGCCACACAGGGCCCAAACACAGGCTACCTCATATTCGGAAAAAAGGAAAAAGTGTGATGCAAATTGCAAAAAACAAGGCAATTTTATATGCCGCCGGCAAAGTGCCGGGCGACAGCGAGGAGTTGCCTGCAATCTCACACAGTATCCCTAATATTTATTTTATTATAAAAACAAACAGGACAGGATGTCCGCAAAGAGCAGTATGCTCTTGCACGACAAAAATCTAAAAATGCAATTTGAGCTTTTATTATTTTCCCTTACTGCGATCGTCATCATTTCGGACAACTTATTCAGGTTTTATTCCTCCTACGCTGACCTAGGTTGTGATATAACGTCAGAATTGAATTCCTTGCTAAATAATTCCACCCCCAAGTCATGTGTCACACATGTTAAATTTTTGTGCACGTTTTATTCGTACGTATAAAACACTTTTATACATACGTATAATACGATACGTAGATAACTCACGAATAACTTAAGTAGGTATTATACTTACCCATCCCACAACGGTAAATAGCACACCTCCAGGTGGGTGGTCCCTGAAAACCGGACAGCCGGACAGGACTGCCGGACAGCCAAACCGGACCGCCGGACAGCCAAACCGGACCGCCGGACCGACCCGGACGGCAGGGTTGCAAAAAGTCGGGAGCACGGGAGCAATGGAGCATTGCTCCCGGGACCGTTGTGGGCCGACCGGGATCGAAATTGGGCTGAAGAGCAAAAAAAAAAAAAAAGCTCTCCTACTTTTTCCGTCCGGGACCGAAGCGGGCCGACGAGCAAAAAAAAAAAAAAAGCTCATCGCGCAAAAATGTGACCAGGCCCCACAATCCGTGCTCCAAACGACTTTTGCAGCCCTGCCGGACGGGTTAGGTAGGTTAGATTAGGTTAGGATATACTATCCTAACCTAATCTACCCATACCTAACCCGTCTGGGTCAGTCCGGTGGTCCTGTCCGGCAGTCCTGTCCGGCTGTCCGTTTTCAGGGACCACCCTCCAGGTGTGCGATTCTCTGGAATCGGAATCGAGCGAAATCGAGCTCAAATTCCAAGAATCAGAATCGAATCGAATTTTGGAATCGGAATCGAGATGGGCCCAAGTCCCGGAATTGGAATCGAGATTCGGAATCGGAATCGAGATGGCCCCGGAATCGGAATCGAGAATTGGAATCGGAAACGAGTTTTTTGGAATCGACATGGAATCGCACACCCCTGCAGATCAAGAATTTTCTAATTTTTAACTGGGGACGGAGTCCCCCGCCGAAGAGTTCATTGATTCAGAGGACGTCAGAAGGCATCCTCACTGCCTATTCGATGAGACACACGTTTGCATTTGAAACCATGTTTTTTTATTTGTCTCCTCTCCTGTCACGTCGTCAGAAAATTTGTTTCGTGGTTTGAAAAAAAAAAGTCCATTTCATTTCATTTTGCTGCTCCAAAAAGGTGGTCCCTGAAAACCGGACAGCCGGACAGGACTGCCGGACAGCCAGAAAGGACCGCCGGACCGACCCGGACAGGTTAGGTTAGGTTAGATTAGGTTAGGATAGACTATCCTAACCTAATCTAACCTAACCTAACCCGTCCGGGTCGGTCCGGTGTTCCTGTCCGGCAGTCCTGTCCGGCTGTCCGGTTTTCAGGGACCACCCTCCAAAAACGTTCCGACGTGGTGCCTGAGTCGACACATTGCTTTTTGCGTCAATCCATTTGGAGTTGGGTTATTTTATTACTCCCAACCCAATGTGTCGTCCGATTTAATCCATCGTCGAGGGTCAG
>JASGXE010015759.1:0-10511 GCA_030068105.1 Sinentomon sp. SZTP_YWyxl | reverse complement strand
GCAGCCTTTCACCTTCGGGTAACGCGCAAAATGAGCACATCTCTCCGGTTGAAATAATACCTGGTAAAAGCCTTACCCGGTATTCTGTCTTACCCGGAACGACAAACACCGGGTATAAATGCAGACCAGATCTCACCAAATACCCTGGACTGCAGCACTTTACCCGCAATTGCGGGTTTACCCTGAACCACATCTCTCCACTGAGAATGAACTCAACTGAATTAAAAAAATAAACCCGTTGTTTATTCTGCGGGTGATTGGTAGAGATGGCTTACGATGGCCAATTCTCCAATTCAGACAATATTTGCGACCTTAAAATCTCCTCAGAAGAGAAGGCAGCCTGGTACAAGAATTGAAAAAAGCGGGCAAGCAGTGAAAAGGATTGGCCAGGCAAGTGTCAACGCTGCCAGAAACACGTTTTACCCAGGCATTGTCGTGGGTAAAAATTGACTGAATATTACTCGCAATTGCGGGTAAAATCAAAGCATTTCACCTTCGGGTTTTGTGAAAAATGAGCACATCTCTCCGATTCGAATTATACCGGGTAAAAGCCATACCCGGTATTTTGTCTTTCCCGGAATTACAAACACCGGGTAAAATGTAGACCAGATCTCACCGAACACCCTCGACTCTCGCACTTTACCCGCAATTGCGGGTATACCCAGGACCACATCTCTCCACGGTAAGAAAGTCGCCGTTTTAAATGAAATTAACTGCAGGAGCGAAGAGAATCGTCATGTTAAATGGATTTAACTGAAGGACGAGGAGAGTTGCATCTTAAATAAGGGTAACTAGGGTGAAAAGAGTCGCCATTGTAAATGGAATTTACTATAGGGGATGGAGAGAATTGCATTTCAAATGGAATTCAGATGGGGGCGAAGAGAGTCCGCGTGTGAAATGGAAAAATCCCGTGGACGAGGCGAGTCGCATTTCAAATACAATTAACTTGGGGCTAAGAGAGTCCCAATGTTAAATGGAGAAGGTTTACTGGGGGTGAAAAGAGTCGCCATTTTCGGTCCACACTTCGAACGCCGTTGAAGCGGAGAAATTTATATTTTTTGAAGGACAATTTGGCAGAGATCCAGAATTTCTTTTGGCTCGCAATCTAAAGTGGGCCGAGAACTGAAATCTAAGCACTTATCTAGAAATTATGGACTTAATAAGTGACTTGGAGATGCGAGACTGAGGCTAGCGTAGTGCTGAGTCGGCAACTGCAGACATAGAGAGAAAATAACAAATGGTTCCCGCTTCGAAATCCACTGCGGCCTTATTCGTATTTCGGTGAGATGCGAATATGCAAATATTTTGGCAAACGGCGCCAGCAGCAGTTATTGATTTTGGCAAATCCACGTTTGGGAAGGAAGCCTGGACCAGTGAAAGTTGCTTTCAATGAAATAAAATTTGAAAAGTTTCCAAGGTCAGGGGAACTCATTGCAATTTGACTCCAAACTTGCTCTTTAACAAGGTTATGCATACTCATCAACGTTTATTAGAGTTTTGCCCACCATTTTGCTCTGTTTTGTACACACGCCGCCCCAAAATTCGTCATATTTTTAGGAGAACATTACTAAAGATAAGGCTCCAATTTTAAAATCATTGATGATGGATGTCTTTGATAACAAAAAGAACAAGATTTACAAAGTTCGCTTCCAGGGAAGCCATGGTTTTGTCTTTTGCAGTTCAATAAACTTTGAAAGTGATTTTCAGCACAATTGTAAAAACTGCATAACCAGATAGTTTGGCAAAATGATCAAATTAAAAGTGGCATGTGTGGAAGATATGAGAGTGTGTCATCCGAACTGCAGTTTCTGTTCTGTCTGCTCCTTGCGCCCAAACTGTCACATGACGGGGTTCTGAGAGGGAAGCAGCTTGGATTCAAAATTCTGGGAAGGAATGGAAACTAGAGAAAACGACTGTTGGGAAATATCTAAAAAATGATTGCAGTGTATTCAAGGATAACAAAAATACACACGTGTCTTGCGTAAGTTTTCTACATTCGCAAGAAGCGCAGTAGGAATAACACGAGAATGTGATTTGTGGATTAAGCAGCTTTTCATCCCTCTTGATCAACACTCTGGTTGCTGTGATAAGTAATAGAGGTACGTGAACGACCGTATACTATACACAAAGCTTCAAGACCAACACTACGCGTGAACTCGTTTGACCTGAGTTGTGTTTTTTGCAATGCGGAGAGTAAGCGCTGTGATACAGGGTCGTTCAAATCGAACGCATGTCTTTGGACGGTATTTGTTTTCATGGAGAATGCGAAGAACGCTGGACTTGCTTGTTCCGGCCTCCTGAACCACTCTGCTGGGACATACTTTGATGTGGGTCCCGTGAAAAGCAGCTAAAACGGCTGCAGAGTGACCTCATCCATCCGGAGCCGTTGTTCCGACTCCCTTCCGAGAGACATCCTTCACAGGGAATGTTTATTTATTTATTTATTTATTTATTTATTTATTTATTTATTTATTTATTTATTTATTTTTATTTACAAAACAATATGTTGCACGAAATACGAATGTTGCACGAATGTTGCACGAAACTTCTGCACAAGGTCCAAAATTGTGGAAATAGCAGACTGGGGGCGGTCAGGGTGGCTTGTGATAAACACCTGGCTCACCTCGGCTGCACTCCGGTGATTTTTTCCCATCAGGAGAATAATCATCTCTACACGCTCTAACCACGACTAACCAAGCAATATTCCAGGAGTCCGCGAGCAATGCACACAGGGCGGTATCAGCGAGTGCAGATGACATTCAAAGAACACATGAATCACCTTCGCGACGTGATCGGAATTGCAAGCAGGGAAAGTAAACTTTCGCGATGGACATTGTGAATCGTCATTTGCGCAGGTTCAGGAACACCCTGCAGTCGAACGAAAACACCTGAACTGGATTGCTCAATCGGCGCGGGTCAATGAGAGTTCACGCGTAGTGTTGGTCTTGAACCTTTCAGTACATAATTTCTACTCACACCCATCAGCGCTTCAACATAGCAGTCAATTTAGCAGATGGATGAACGCTTCCCAGCAATGGAAAAGGAATGGGGAAAAGGAATGACGTTGAGGATAGAAATTAAAGTTTCACAACACCAATATCCACATCGAATTGGCTGCTGTTTTGAAGCTGAGTATGTGAATGCAAATGGAAAGTCTGGATGATGGTATGAGGGTATACAATCAGCGGCAGAATTTCGGAAGCTTTGATTCAATTCACAAAGCGAATCGACGTTGCCATGGAAACCGTTTTATTTGTTTTGCGATTGACGGATGATTTGAAAAGATGCCAGAATGCAACCGAAATGAGCGGACGAATTGCATCCACTTTTTGAAGAGTTGCGACCATTTTCCGTGATCATCTTTTTATTTTTCGTAATGATGAGTTGCTATAGATGATTAAAGTGCTTAAATATGCGCTTTATTCATTCGCAAATGGATGAATTAGGCAGATTTGAAGAAGGCAGTGAAGGATATAAGTGGGATGGATAGGGAGTGTAGAACATAATTGCATAGAATAAAATGTTTATATTTTTAAACCGACGGAACAGAAAAACTAATCAGAGTTCATAAATAACACAAAAAACTTCAATTTGGTTCAACTTTTGATGATTGTTCCGAGTTATCATCTTGCAAAGCGCAAAGTCCATATAAAACTGTACAATCGTATAGAATAAAATTTTCACATTTTTTCACGGATCGCAGAGAAAAATTAATCAGCTCTTCGTTTCCGTAAATGATAGAAAAATTCCAAATTTGGGATAAATCCATTGCAAATTTTTTGAGTTATCGATTTGCAACGAAAATCGACTATTTTAAACAGGGCTTGTGTTTTCAGTTTCCGGGAAAAAATAACATTTTGTCTTAGCAGACGACGCATTCGCGTCTGCAAAATACAAAACAATAATAATGAAAATGTGCGCCGAAAAACATAATGGCATTCGTATGTAAGGCGTCAAACTGCACAAGCCCTGTTGAAATTGAATGGTCCCTGTTTTTGGCAGACCTTTATCATACGGAGCCATTCTAAATACCCGGGCCATATGCGATTTTGTCAGACTTTTGAAGCACGGGGCCATGTAATTCACATTTCGCATGCGCCGCAAAACACATTACATGAAGGAATGCATTTAACAGCTCTTACTCGATGGGGAATAACATTGCCCCGTGCTTCAAATCTCTGACAAAAATCTCCTATGGTCCGGTTATTTTGAATGTCTGAGTGTATGTTGGACGAAATTTATCGGCCCCTGAGCATTCTGGACATCTGAGATAAAATTTCATGAAAGTGATTTTTTGTAAAATTTAGCAAAATAAAAACATTCGGATGACGATAACAAGCATGATCGACCGAAAAACAGAGCTGCAAACACTAAGCATATGATCTCCCAGCTTAACAATAAGCGGCCAATCGGGTAACTGATAAATTTGAAAAGGCCACAGAATTTTAGATAATATTTATTCTTTGGACTCCAATATCGGCAATTTGGCAAAACTGTAAGCTTGTGATAAAATATTTAACTGGTGTTATTCTTTTGACTACAATATTCTATATTTGATTCTTTATTGGAAAACAACTGCGAGGTGGCACAGTTACAAAATAGATATGCCTACACTACTTATCAAAAGTCTTCGAACATATAGGAGTTCATTTAAATCAGGCGCCATTTAAAATCAAAGGAAACAGGCGCAGCAAAACATCATGAGGCCACAAATCTAAGGCCACGCGCTTCTTGCTCACAGGCACCAGTGAGTTCGGATCTCGTTTCTTTGTCCTGCACAGAGCTCTGTTTTGATGGGCATTCAAATTCATTGACTGAGATCCCTCCAACGGTTCGAACCCCAGAGCGAGCGGTGCTGGCTGCCGACCATCGCCTTGAGACAGTTGCTAAAGAAGCCACTCTGAACATCAATTTCTTGAATATAAATGTCCAATCATTGAACTCAGTTTTCAAGAAAACTAGTTTACTGGATTTAATAATGTCTGAAAATGTAGATGTTACATTCATCACTGAAAGTTGGTTGACAGCAAGCGTGTCCAGCTCTGAGGTACTTCCCGTTGATTTTAACCTGTACAGAATGGAAAGGCAGCCTGTTGAGGCAGGTGGCCCCACAAGGGGCGGGGGCGTTGCCATTGCAATCAAGAACACCCTTTGTAGTGCTCCTTTGCCTATTAATTTCAATTTTGCATTCGGTGGTGTCATTGAATCTGTTTGGTGCCAAATTAAACTTGCTGGGCAAACTTTAATCCTTGGCTGCACCTACATATCGCCATCCGCAGGGGTTGAGGCGATCTTGGAATTTAGGAACTGTGTGATGAAAATCTTTGACCTAAATCTGCTAAATGGCAAATTAGATAGAAAATCTGGCTGCAACAAAGTCATTCTTGCTGGGGATTTTAATCTTCCTGGTATTGACTGGAACAACCTATCCAATCTTGGGGTCTCTGCAATTGAATCTGAGTTCTTGAATTTAACACAAGATGCTGGGTTGCTCTAATTGGTCCATGAACCTACTCGATATTCAAGGCAAGGCACCTCCAATACGCTTGATCTGTTTTTTATTAGTTTTGAAGCAGAAAGCAGCGCTGTGAGGGTTGTTCCGGGGGTTGCAGATCACATGGCTGTCGTCGCTTCCCTTTCATTAGTGATTCCCAATACAAATACAGACAAATTCAAGCGTGTCAAACAAACCAGCAATATGATTTCGCGGATTGGGATCTGCTTAGATCTTCCTTAGACTGTGCACTTCCTCAATTTTTGTATCAATCTGATTGTACCGGGAGCAACGAGTTATGGGGATATCTTCATCAGGTTCTTTTATCACTTCTTGAGGCCATACCGGTACGCGAGAGAATGTTAGACGTGAGGTTCCCATGGATGAACCGAGACTTGAAAAAGACTCTTGTGCTGAAACGCCGGAAATTCAAAGCGGCTTGCCGTTTCCCCACACCCAAGAACTGGGATAATTATGAAAATGCCAGAAACACTGCTTTACGATTGAATAACCTATTGTTTGCAAATTGTATCGAGAACGTTGTAAATACCCCCTATGCACAGTCCTTCTGGAACCACATGAGGCAGAAGAGGAAGGGCTGCTCTGCTATTCCTGTTCTTACCAAAACTGATGGATCATTAATTGTTGACAGTGTTGAAAAAGCTGATTTGTTTGTGTCGTCGTTTAAAAATAACTTCCATCGGATACTGCTGCCTCCAAACCCAACTTTAGCTATCCCCTGTGGAGGTCAAACAGCTCTGTCCGCCCCGATTGGCCCATCACCAATCATTACTGATCGATCATCTTTCTCAGAAGACAATATTGCATTTCACTTCAGCGCTTCTGAGATCTCTAACGTCGTTTCCTCAATGTCCAACAAAAAGGGCCCTGGATTCAACAAAATACCAACCCCCCTCATCAAACACCTAAATGTTACGATCTCGAACTTTTTGGAAATTCTTTTCAAAAAAATATACCATTCTGGAGTTTTTCCTGATCACTGGAAACAAATCAATATTTGCCCGGTTCCGAAATAGGGTAGTCTAAATGACGTCAACAATTTTAGGCCTATTTCCCTCATTTCTGTGATACCGAAAATATTTGAGAAAATGTTGCACAACTTAATTCGTGATTTCTGTGAGAAAAATAATGTCCTGCAACCAAATCAACATGGATTCCGTAAAGGGAAACCATGTGAAACTCAGCTCACGGAATTGGTCTTTGAGATATCGTCCAAATTTGAGACTAAAACTCCAACCCATGCCATATTTATTGACCTGTCAAAGGCGTTTGACAGTGTCGACCACGAACTCCTTCTCATTAAACTTCGGAGGCTGTCATTCCCGGCCATTTTGATTAAACTTGTTCAATCTTATCTCTCTTCACGGCATGCGAATGTCATTGTCGATCGTACGCCATCCTCTTCTGTCCTTAATCTTGCCTCTGGGGTTCCTCAAGGGAGTGCATTGGGACCCCTACTTTTTACTTTATTTGTCAATGATATATTTGATATAATTAGTTGTAACATAAGGCTTTAGCTGATGTATTGTATTTACCATTTGTCGAGGTCTGAAGTATAACTTTGAAAATTAGCGCCCTTATCAATTACAATGATAGGAATTAACTTTAAAGTGTCATTTCTATCTTCCACCAAAAACCAAAAGACCCTTTCTTCAAGCACAGTTTCTCTTAAAAATAAATGATGAATTTTACCTGACCATTTTTAAATTCGGTTAGCTTCATAACACTTGATGGGGGAAAAGTCAAGCTCTATTAACAAAAGCTTCTGCATTAGGGTTTTTCGCAAATTTGTCACATGGGAATACTAAACAAAGCTATTATAGCTTACAAGGCCACGGTATTACCTCATCTTGAATATGCCTCTGTCGTTTGGGATCCATTCCTTGTTTCTCATGTAGATGCAGTTGAAAAGGTACAACGATCTGCAGCCAGATTCATTACTGGAATCTATGAACGCACAGCCAGTGTCACTTCTATGCTAACTGATCTTGAGCTCACCCCTCTTAGAACCCGCAGAAATGAGAAAAGGCTTGCATTTCTTATTAAAATATTGAAATGTAAAGCATTGATAAAGATCCCTCCACTTTTCACTGAAAACTTTCAAAACAGAAGAGCCACACATGATTTTCAATATCGCATACCCCCAATCAAATCAAATGTTTTCTTGAATTCTTTTTTCCCGAGATCTCTTAAAGATTGGAATGCCCTTCCCAGAGATTCTCCACTGCTTCGCGCAATCACCCATGTCGCAAGAGAACACCTGCCACCTTGAATCCTAGAAGACCAATTCCCATTCCTGTAAATTTAATGACAAGTTCCTGTCACTGCTGTTTTTCTGTGTTTTTTTTCTCAGTTTCTGTGCATTTCTTCTCATTCCAATTTCACTGAATAATTCCTGCATTTAATTGTTGGTCTGATGATTGTAAATATTCACTATTGACATATTTGCACTATAATCAGCAAATAAAATGGAAATAAATAAATAAATAAATAAATAAATAAATGTATGAATGACACTCTTGTAAGGTGTGAAGTTGCACCAATCCCTGTTGAAATTATAGATGGCCCTTGTGTTGATCAGAACTTTAAAATAATGCCCATGTTCGGGGACTTATGACAACCTCCGTATACCTACAACAGCAAAAAAAACGTTGAGAGACGGGAAACTGTCACAAGCAAAAATGAATTTCAGAGATAAAATTTTCAATTCAATACAAGCAATGCAAAAGTGGTATCAGGTTTGGACATCTCACTGCGATGGCAACAGCCCAGAACTCTGAAGGTATTTGGAGTTGATAGGGGAGTCCAAACCAGGGTGGCGGATGATTTAAAACCGCCAAATACCCTTGCTTCCCAGAGGTCAGCCCAATCAAAACGGTGGATCACACAGAAAGGACAAAACCAGCATGGCAAGTTCATCTTCAAAGTTATCTATTTCTGAAAACATTGTATAAAGAGCCCTCGCAATAACTAACCCGTGAGAAAAAGCAACTTGTCCCCCATCGACCCAGTCCAATTTTCAACGACGCCCATGGCATGGAAGTTGGTTTGTGGAAGAACCAGCCCGACTCGGGATTAAAGAAACATTAGCATTATTCAAGAAAGGAACATTAGCATTATTCAAGAAAGGAACATTAGCATTTTCACAAATGGTCGGATATAAATTGGGCTTAAGTTCCTTAAGTCCCTTTAGTCCACCATAATCCCAGGAAACAAATTTGTTTTATGCGATGCGGGATAACCTGGTCGAATTTTGGTCATTTCTACGCGGCAGAGCCTCTGAAAATGCCGACAAAAACTCTGGAAGAGAGAAACAGGGGTTGAGGTGTTGGTGAAGTTTTGTGGAGAGGGGAAAGGGAAAGTTTGGTGATCGTCGGGAATGCGGCGGCGGGAGAACAGGGAAAGCTGTACTTTGCTTGAAACAATCCGTTGAAACTAGTGAAAATCTAGTACTTCGTATCTCTCTGTTCGAAACTGCAGGAGATATTATTTTGTAAGAAATATCTTTCGGGGGTGACGAAGAAGTCCACTTAAAAAATTGATGTCTGCAGGAATAGAATATAAAATATGCGCTGACCGGCCATCGGGTCGGTGGTTCACTGTGAGTGTTGGTCTCCATGCTGGTCAAAAGCTACCAAAATCATTTCCTGTGTATTTTGGCTTGTTGGTGAACATTTCTGCTCCATTCAATAGTATTCTATTCCATTCCATTTCATTCCATTCCATTCCATTCCATTCCATTCTATTCCATCCCATTCCATTCCGTTTATTCCATTCCATGCCATGCCATTCCATTCCATTCTGTTCTCTTCCATTCCCTTCAATTTCATTCCATTTCATTCCATTCCATTTAATTCTGTTTCATTCCATTCCATTCTATTCCATCCCTTTCCATTCATTCCATTTCATTCCATTCCATTCCATTTATTCCATTCCATGCCATGCCATTCCATTCTGTTCTCTTCCATTCCCTTCAATTTCATCCCATTTTATTCCATTCCATTCAATTTTATTTCATTCCATTCAATTCTATTTCATTCCATTCCATTCTATTCCATCCCATTCCATTCAATCCATTTCATTCCATGCCATTCCATTCCATTCTGTTCTCTTCCATTCCCTTCAATTTCATTCCATTCCATTCAATTCTATACCATTCCATTCCATGCTATTCTATGCCATTCCATTCCATTCCACTCTACGAGTATTCTATTCCATTCCATTCCACTCTACGTGTATTCTATTCCATTCCATTCCATTCCATTCCATTACATGCCATTCCATTCCATTCTATTCTATAATCTTTCAAAAACGTTCCGTTTTCATGGATTTTACAATGAGAAAAAACTTTCATTTCTATTCCGCATAACACTCATTAAAAATTTCTACGTAACTGGTCGAGAAACGAACAAAAAGCCCATTGTTGAATTTATGCATTGTTGCGGACAATGGTGGAGCTCCCCGTATAAAAGGCTGTGTAAAATTGAATCAGGGGACACGACATATAATGGGGACGGGGGCAGATGGTGTTGATTGGGGAGACTTGTCCCTCATTCCCTCTAAAGTTTAATTACGATTCCTATACTCTCCTTTGCGCCGTTTAATTGCTTTTCTTTGTTCCATCCTTTTACCCTTTTACTCTTCTTTCAACTCTTCGAGTCTGTCCTTTGTGCTAAATGGCATGTTCCTCGAGACCCTGCGGCAGAATTCCGTTTTCAACGCAATTTCTGTCTCAATTTGCCTAATTATATACGGACAATCTCATGTCTGTTAAGGGTAAGACTGCAAAGTATCATCTTGATCTGATATCAAAGAAAGTGCGCATAGTTGTCCTCTGCCCACGAAATTTGCGGAACTCCTTCCGGACAACAATGATGTTCAAAAATCAAGAAACGTGGGACACACTAAAGCAATCTGTGTGTAAAAGGGAGCTGGTTGAAGCGAAGAGCGGGGCACGCCCAGACCAGGAAAATTAGGTGTACAGCGACGGCGGAAT
>JASGXE010015758.1:0-10875 GCA_030068105.1 Sinentomon sp. SZTP_YWyxl | reverse complement strand
AAGAGTCAATTCCGTCCAAAACGGCAGGATTTGTCCACATCACGTCACGTCTAAACTATTTTCTGGTGCCCATAAAAAGGCAAAAAGCCAAATAAAATCATTTTTTATCGAATCTGTCTCGGGACATTTTGTTCTGGTGCTGAATTTTCATGAACGGAATTTTCATGTCGGCGAAATCGTGACCATACATCAGGCAATATGGCGTGGCTAACTGCGCGAAAATCACTTCTTCAGCCACTGAAGCTGAACATGAGCGATGACTGACCTGAAACATTATAGTTGACCAGAAATCACAATCGCGACACAAAACAATTTCGCACAACAACGCCAGAGCTCAAATACAGCTCTTATCCGAATCCCTTTGGCCGCCGCCAGTGAACCCATTTTCGAAGCAAAGTCAGATTTTGCATCAATCGCAGAACGGGATGCATTAAAGCGGATGTGAAATTCGGCTTGATTTGAAAGGGGAAAAGGCCCCGGACTGATCTGGAATTCTGGCCCAATTTGGTGTGATTTGGCTTTTTCCACGTTTCTGTCTGAAAGCCCATCCGAAGGACATCACTCTGGCCACAAAAGTCTGCCTTCTGATCTCATTTCCAGTCCCTGGCTGAGGGAGGATGTCGTGCCATGGTAAATTTTGTTTCCGTGCGGAGTTTTTACAGGCTCCTGATTCGCATCAGAATGCAAGTCTGATGCTCAATAACCAATGCGCCACGTGTATATCGACAAGGAGTCACATGGGGTGGGCATTACGCAATTTTAGAGGTGGGTTTTCCAGGGTCGACTGAGAATCTGTGGTGAAAATGTGTTGCGAGTGTTCCGATTGTTCCAACTGACCATCACCTGATGAGACCACCAAAACTTCCCAAACGTGCGTAGACTAAACAAGAAGCAACCCCAGATTTTCACATATTCTTGGCTGCTCTGCAACCAAATCGGCTAGCTTGGCATGGTGATGGAATTGAAGCAACCATCTCGGAAATAGGTGGTCGAAGGGGGTTTTGCCACTGCCATCAATTTTTTTTTCAAGAAATTTTGATCACCATGTTTGTATTTTAAAAATGAAGAAAATCTGACCTTTTGTTGGAACTGTATTATATTTGGAAGGTATTGGCCTAAATTTCAGTTTTTCGTGTCTCTTCCTTTGTTGAAATGCTCATGGACCCCTTTTACTGCTCCCTTTCATGCGTAAACCGGTTCCACGTGTAGCCACGTCGAATTGGTTCCAAAGCCGGAACAAATTCCATTTTTTGAACCATTTATAAACCATTTCGATTTGAACAATGCCTTTTTGTCGGAAAATAAGAATATTTTCATTTTTAGAATAAAATTTTTTTTAGATTGCGCGTTTCTCAGAAAAAAAAATTCCAATGCGCGTTGAAATTTGAAACAATGAAATTTTGCTCTTTTCCAAACAAAAACACAATTTTGGAAACCAGGAGTTATTTTCCTCCTGATGAGCTTGCATCCCAAAATGCCCAACTGAAAATTGGCTTCCATTGAACATGGTTGATTTGTTCGGCTCCGGATAAAATATTATCAGAGCGAGCGACCAACCCGCTCAGCATCACCATCTTGAAATTTCACTGCATCGGTCAGTGGAAGCTGACCGAAGGGAGACGGAAACCGGCGGCAGGCTTTGCAACTGAGCTTCAAAGGGAGTTCCGAAAGGTGTATACTGGCGGCGGAAAAAGATTACCCATACATGTGAAAAATTTCCATTCTTGAGATTTCAGCAAAAAAATCCATGCTGCAGAAATAAAAGATCCTCTTGCATCACTAATATCAAACTCTGACACCTCTAGAAAGCTCCGTTGCAATTTGGCGCTTTAATTTCTACCAAATGCATAAGAGTAAAAAGAAAGAAAAAAAGTTTCGGAGGCAACAGTTAAATGAGATAAAACACATGTATGAGTAATCTTTTTCCGCCGCCACTATACCCAATATTTGGCATCCGAAATATATGTACTTATCAATGCGACCTGCCATGGATCCATCGAGGTCTTGGCGTGAGTCCTTGACACGAAACAGCAATGACAACACTACTTTTTCATGAAAGGAGAGGAGAATCCCGTTGGTTTGAATTCTGGGAAAAAGCAGGATTAGCCCTTGCAAGAAGCAGGTAGTCAAATCTCATATTTTTCTTCAAAGGGCTGTCCGTCTTCATTTTGGGATGGTTGCCTGGTCAATGTGGATGCGACAGCAAGGAGGCACAAAATTACCCACTTTGGGTATCATTGTGAAGATGGGAGAAAGAAAAAAGTCAGAGCAACGGATCTTCCTGTAGGTCCGCCTGTCGGCGCAGCATTTATACAGCATTTGCATTGAAATTCAATGCAAAGGCAATATAATGCCACGCCGATGACACTCCGCCGAGCTTCCCTGATTGTCAACTTGACAAAAGATCCAATGAAACATCCGCAATAAAATCGAGTAGGTAAAAAAGAAACTCTGGAGCACTCTTGAGAACGGAAGAAGGGGGAACCAGTGCGTCATGGATGACAAGTGCAATGTCATAGATTAATGCAATGTCCTCACAAAAAGAAAAGCCACGATGTCATAAATAAAAAATAGGCTGATTCATTCCTACAAATTTGGTTAGTGGGGGCCACCACAATGCGGCTCCCAGCATGATAAACAAATAAAACAAGACCAACAAAGTGCGCCGAAATTGGAATACATTGGGTCAAATTTCAATTTGAATACCGGAATATGGTCTGATTTTAGCAGTTTGCAAAATTCTGAGCGCAAAATATCACAGAAGGAATTCTTTGGGCAAAAACGCGGGATTTCGGCTCATCAGGTTTTCCGAATGAACCGTTTTTGCCAGAATCCTATTCTTGAAGAACAGGAATCTGGTCAGAAATGGATCAATGGATGAAAGTTCCTTCCTGGTAAGCCAAAATGCCAATCTCAATACCGAAGTTCGAATCCCTCACGCAGCAACATATTTTCATCTATCAAACCAATTTCCAAAGCGCACGTTCAGAAGCTCGAACGAAAACTTCCCGACATTGCGGCGGTTCAATGATCTTTTTTCCTGAATGAAAATACATATTTACACACAGATACATATTTTATTTTTATTTTGAGAATAGATGCGTTCGAGACCATGAATTGTCTATTGAGAATGGAATGCAGATTGTTTTCTTGCTTGGACACCGGTTCTGATCTGGACAAATCAACTGCAATTGCGCAGCAAAATGTTTTACACTGCAAAAACACCAACGGCGGAAAGAAGGCTCCGTGAAAATGCGACTTCGGGGGAAAAAGGTAGAAAAACGACTTTTCACTGCCTATTTTCTTCCCTAGCCTGCATTATGCAAACGGGCTCCTTTGAAAATCCAGTTTTTTTCCACGAACTTTCCACCGAAGTAGCAATCCTCTCCAATGTTATCTTCGACGTTAGAATTTTCTGCCGTTTTCAACATCGGAAAATTTTACTAAATGGCCTGTCTGAGTTTTTTTGATAACGTGCCAAAAATGGAGAATTTGCAACTGAATACAACAATCATTATTTTACATCTGGGCTATCGCATTGTACCTCAATTGTCAGGTGAGGTTAGAGGCCCTTTTAAAGGGAATGAATTTTTATTTTTTTTTATTTTCGTTTCGCCAAGAATTGAATTACTCCTTGTTTGGAAATTTTGGGACATTTTATGACCTCCTCAGACCAGCAGTGTTGGCTCATGCTGATGCTTCATGGCATTTTTATTATTAGTATATCAGTGTCCAAGTGAGAAGAAAAATACACAATGCCTATCGATGAACCCAGACCAGAGTGCCTTGCATGAACACATTCTAGAGCGGGGAGTGTGCCCAACAGGACAGGTAAATAAAAACATTTGCGCATTTCCTTGGCCTTCACGACTCATCCACGCCATGCGGGCCTTTGGTACCTACTTTGAATATTGGTATCCTCTCAACTGAATGGACACTTGGGTGCCTCAGTGGTTCCTTCCAAGTGCATCATTTCGTTTTCCGCAGTTTTCACTTTTGCCACAAATGCTCCTCAGCACACAATATGTTTTTCAAACTCCTTGCATACGGTGCCAATATTTTTATGTTTTTCAACGGTCAGGGTTGACTTCCAAGCCAATGATAGCCTTCTTCTTCTTCTTTGGGTCTTATGGACAGATAGCCTTCGGCTGGTGGTCCGACCGTTTATGTTTTGCTGTGCCGTCAGCCATGGTCCCGGCGAGGTACCGGCAAATACCACCTGAGAGTAGCTGCTCCAGCACCCACCGCTCCAGGCACCCAATCAAGGGTCCCGGCGAGGTACCGGCATACTCCCGAGGGCAATTGCAACAGCACCCATCGCTTCAGGTCCCAAGACCACAGTCACAACTGCCGATACTGCCGATAGGATGGCACAGCCAACCCGCAGGAAACCGACGTCGAGTATCGGCGATACCAAGTGGATTTTGTGTTCATGTAACCTGCCAGGCCTCTATCTTGGACCTGGAACTAGGTGTTCTTTAACGTGCGCAGTGTGATGCTACACACGAGACTTAAAGTCCCATCCGAAGGACTAACAGACTGGCCACTCAAGTCTGTCTTTCCGACCGAATTCACCATACCACGCCGAAGGAGGATGCACACACAAGTGCCATGGCAAATTTCATTCACCGTGCCTCGCCGAGGGAGGATGAACACACAAGTGCCACGGCAAATCTCGTGTCACAGGTGTGATTCGAACCCGCAATCTTCAGATTGCGAGTCCGACGCGCTAACCACTGCGCCACGAGGCATCTTGAGTGAATAGAACGCTTTGGAGTTATATCGGAGCAACCTTGTGGGGCATCCTGTATTGGATTATTTTGGGGACCGGTGACAGGGATAGAATGGACTGGGATAGAATGGGACAGAGGAAGAATGGGACTGAGGCAGAATGGGACTGAGGCAGAATGAGACTGAGGCAGAATGGGACTGGGGCAGAATGGGACAGAGGCAGAATGGGACTGAGGCAGAATGGGACTGAGGCAGAATGGGGCTGAGGCCGAATGGGACTGAGGCATAATGTGACTGAGGTAGAATGGGACTGAGGCAGAATGGGACTGAGGCAGAATGGGACTGAGGCAGAATGGGACAGAGGCAGAATGGGACTGGACGAATGGGACTGAGGCAGAAGGGGACTGAGGCAGAATGGGACTGAGGCAGAATGGGACTGAGGCAGAATGAGACTGAGGCAGAATGGGACTGAGGCAGAATGGGACTGAGGCAGAATGGGACTGGGGCAGAGTGGGACTGAGGCAGAATGTGACTGTGGCAGAATGGGACTGAGGCAGAATGGGACTGAGGCAGAATAGGACTGAGGCAGAATGGGCTGAAGCAGAATGGGACTGAGGCAGAATGGGACTGGGGCAGAATGGGACTGGGGCAGAATGGGACTGAGGCAGAATGGGACTGAGGCAGAATGGGACTGAAGCAGATAGGGACTGAGGCAGAATGGGACTGAGGCAGAATGGGACTGGGGCAGAAGTGGACAGAGGCCGACAAAAATTTCTGCCTCAGTCCCATTCTGCCTCAGTCCGTTCTATCCCCAGTCCCCCTATCCTTATTTTGTTTAGGCACATGGTGAAACACTTCTGATGATTGGAATAGAATTCTTTTTCGGGTGGTGCAGGCCCATAAAAGTACCTATAACACCGCCTCAAATTACATGTCAATACATTTTTGAGCTTTTCATTGAGACCTAAAATTTTTCGTGCTGTCCTAATTGTGGGAGGAGTATTGAGGGTAGAGGAGGCTGCATTGTGGGCAGGGGGTTCCTTTAAATTTAAGATTCCGGAAGTTTTGTACGATTCCAGAAAGGTTTCCGATCCCGAAAACAGTCCCAGTTACGAAATTCTGTTCAAAACATTGTTCAGATTCCGAAAATTGTCTGGGTTTCAGAAATAGTTCTTGTCCAAAAATTGCCTGGTTTGGTAAAGAAATCACCGCCGTTTCCTAAACGAGATTTGGTTCCAAAAATTGTTCCGATGCCGATATAGGCTCCAGCCCCAAAATCAGTGCCGTCCTGGAATTAGTTCTTATTCCGAAATTAATTCCGTTTCTGAACAGAGTACCGGTGCCGAAATTTTCTGGTCTCGATGCTGGATCAGGTTCCGAGGAGAGTTTCCGCTTCCGAACATAGTCACGGTTCCGAAAAGAGGTCCGAATCCAAGAATGGTTCCGTTTCCGAAGGAGTTTCGATTCCGAATTGCGAGCCGGATCCGAAAAAAGTTCCGGTTCCGAAGTTTGTTCCGATTCCGAGAGCATAGTTCCGGTTCCAAAAATTGTTCCGGTTCCGAGAATGGTTCCGTTTCCGAAAAAGTTCCGTTCCGAATTTAGTTCCGGTACCGAAAGTACTTCCGGTTACGAAATTAGTTCCGGTGCCGCAGTTAGTCCCGATTCCGCGAATAGTTCCGGAACCGAAAGTGGTTCCGGTTCCGAATTTAGTTCAGGTTCCGAAGTTAGTTCCGTTTCCGCGAATTGTTCCGTCACCGAAAATAGTTCCGGTTCCGAATTTAGTTCCGGCACCGAAGTTAGTTCCGATTCCGCGAATAGTTCCGGAACCGAAAGTGGTTCCGGTTCCGAATTTAGTTCCGATTCCGAAGTTAGTTCCGATTCCGCGAATTGTTCCGGTACCGAAAGTAGTTCCGGTTCCGAATTTAGTTCCGGTTCCGGAGTTAGTTCCGATTCCGCGAATAGTTCCGGCACCGAAAGTGGTTCCGGTTCCGAATTTAGTTCCGGTTCCGAAGTTAGTTCCGATTCCGCGAGTTGTTCCGGGACCGAAATAATTCCGGTTCCGTGAATAGTTCCGGTTCCGAAATGGTTCCGATTCCGACCCGACTTTCAAATTTCCGACCCGATTCCGTTCCGAACAAAAAAACCGGGTTCCGCTCACCCCTAATTGAAATGATCACGTCAATGTTGAGAACGAAATGGCACGGAGGAAACTGATTTTTAGCGAAAAGATTGAAACAATTCATCCGAGGGGAGGAATTATTGTGAAGCTTTCCAGCAACGAAATTGGGTGTTACCAACTTCTGGAATGTGATTTCGTTTTGCTTCTTCGCCAAAAATATCAATCCTGATGAGTCGCCGTATTTCTTCACGGCCGGAAGTTTCACAGTGTACGTTTTGCCATCCTTTTTTCTTTGTTAAAGCCAACCAAACCTGACCTTACCCAAATTCTCTGTGCTTACCGCTTGTTGTCAACATACTGATTGTGTCCGCCAGTTTCTTGATGTCCCCGAAGTTCGCGCATCCACATATTGCTGCAAATTAAAGGTTGAACCGGAAAAAAGGCCGGCGAAGTTTGATTTTCAAAAATGACCAGACAGGGCGTTTCACGCATCGCTGGACACGACACCTGGACAAGTGCGGTGGCATCCATCAGAAACTGCGATACCAATCACGCAGCAGTGATTAAAATCACGCTCACATTGACCGCACGCTTTTTGTTTTCTTACCTTTTGGGGTGAAGTCCGCAACTTGGTATGTCCAAAGTTGCTTGAAAGATTGTGAATCGTTAGAATTATTTTTTCATCATAAATAATGTTTCACACTTTTGATCAATTGTGAATGGCGGTTTTTTGGGAAATGAAACGATTCATCCAATGTTCCATACATCATACCAGTTCAAGGGACGGTGCGGCATGCCTTCCATGACAGTCCTGTGCACGTACTGACATTGCGAGTTCCTTGACATTCGGATATCCCGACAGGTACCTACTTTTTAATAACGTGAATGCGGATGCGCGCAATTTTTTATTTTGATATTGAGTGTCAACGTAAAAAGTATCATTTGTCTTTTTGGCAACGGACCTAACAGAGTTGTAACTTCACAGACTGTCCAAAATGGGTGTCCCAAAATAAATGGGTGGCGGCTGTTATCGGTTTGGGGGAATGCTGTACACGCCCAACTTAAAATGATACAGGTTTCGTTTGCGAGCCATCGTTCCTGGGAGGCTCATTTGCGAACACTTTTGACTTTGCAACAGCGCCTCTTTTCGATTTCACTCATAAGGGTGGCAGTAATGGGTAAAATTGTGGAAAACGAGACTGGTTACATTGTGGAACACCTGCTTGCATCTTTTTGATGTCTACATCGAAAGCGATCCAAAAAGGAAATGAAGCCTTTGTTCAATTTGGTCATGGCTTTCGTTTTAAGAATCCCATCACTTTTCCCTATGTCTTTGCCTCCTTTGTTGTCAACGCATGCAATGCACGGGCTTTCTTTCCCTTTTTGGCACTGTCAAGATCGAGCCGTTGTCGCTCCAAAGAGTTAAATGATGAATGATTTGGCTGAGCAGATGATGCTATACGGAGATCAGCTGAATGCAATGACTTTCAACTTTCTTTGTTTTATCCCTTCATCTTGATTTCGATTTTTACTTCGTTGCTGGTGTTGATCGGGCAAGTGTCATCTTAATTTTGCATTGTGTTGAATCTGCGACCTGAAATGCCGATTTCTTTAAAGGAGGCAAGACGGTCCTCATCAAAAGAAAATACCGTTATCATATTATAAATACAGGTTACGAGTCTTGCCCGCCATGAGGGCTTTTGTTCTTTACAAGTAAGTATATCCCATCTGTCTGTAACAACTAAAGGCACAAAACATTTGGAGAGAATCGGGATATCAGTTTTTGACTTCTTCCCAAAAATGCCGCACTGTATACATAGATGATCATTCCAAATTTTCTGAGAGAAGTGACGACGGTTCATCTCGTTACACCAGATGCAAAATGAGCCCATCAGAAGGGATGCGATACGTAAGGTAAACAATTTGGAAAACAGAATATTGTGTTTATCTTGGTCGTGACTACCATTGCCATGATTTACAAGTACACTTCGGACACCATCGTCACTTCCATTTCTGTCGCCACCAGGAGATCCAATGTTTCATCCTTTATCTACAAGCCGTTACCCGAGGCAAATTGTCAGCGCCATCTTTCAGAATACTATGTGCATAATTGGCATCAGTGGCCTCAGGCCATCAACACCTTCATAATTCGTGGTAGTAAGGTTGTATTGTGTTATCCTCGGAACACGTTAACTGGCAATGATGGTTAGTGGCTGGGCGTTACCTGTTGCTCATTGAGGTTGATTGGGGAAAAATTTTTATTGAGCAGATCATCTTGTGTGCACCATTTCCGGAGATCATTTTCATCACGCGAAAGTGGAATTTCACTTTTTCGGAACTTGATCAACACCAAAACGTGTGAAATAAATGTTTGACGCGCTGAAAATAACATTTTAAAACATCATGAGAAAAGCAAAAAAAAAAAATGACGCTGTTCACTTTGTGAACGATGCTTGGAACAATGCGCCACACACCATCCTCCCATCTCTGGAAGAAACGAAATATTTTTCTATTAAAATATAGCTAAACCGGAAATACGGGTATCATGCCCCCATCTTCACCTTGAGGCCTCCCACTTACTCTCGAATAACAATGTCCATCACTGAGATGGCAGTGGTCGATCATTGAGAGTTGTTTATGGGTGTCCGAACCTTTTTGGTCAAAATTATTAATCGTGTAGCGAACATCAAATCAAAAGCTTACTCGAAATCGAAAGGAAATCTTTGCTGCCATCATCAGTTCAACTGTTGATGGCAGGTTGAAGTTGAACTGCTATCATTAGTTCAACTTGATTCTTTTGCCCATGAGGAGCAATAAGGCAGGGTTTGAAATATATGGTTACTGTGTCAACAAAAGAGTGGGAATGCCAACCATCAATACTATGCCATCTCTTTGGATGCTGAACATAAGCAGAAAGCCGTTGAACTCGTCGCATTTAGTGTCAATATCACGGCCACGATGCAACAAAATACACAACACCTTTTCTCCCATTTGACTGGAAACTTGCAGCGCAAACCATAGAAAACCTGACCAATTCGTTATTGGAACGAACCAAAACGGCATCAAAACGCAACTGTATCTTCTTCTCTTTCTTCTTTCGTCTCTTAGAATAACATCGTCCTTCCAGGGCGACGATCACCAAGATGAATCAGACGACGATCTTGCTCTGTTTCGCCGTGTTCCTGCTATCGGCCTTGGTCAGTTCCCACTTGAATAACAGCGAAACGTTATCCGTGATATCGGACAGGTTGCCGAATCTGATGAAGTCGTTGAACGTTTCGCAGCTGATCGACATCATTGCAGCCGACATAGCACAGAAGTAAGGAGATACAATTAATGGGTACAATTGAGTAAAATGGAGGGTGCATTTAATTTTGATGAACATTTTTATGAGCGTTCAATAAAATTTTGCTTTCAGGATCGATTCCATCACTTGCACGGCACGGTGCAGGCCAAAGCGTCTTTCGGCCGTTGAATCCAGGACTTTTCCATCACGGTCTTTTTATGAAAACTTAGTCGAAATTTAATTTCTTTCTTTTAATTTTGTTTCTAAATTTTTAAACGAATATTTTGCAAGAGAAATTGGAATTGGTTCTCCGATGCCATGTGTTCATAATCCATTGTGATCACAATAGCAACCAAGCAAAATTTTTCATACATACCTATACAGGATAAGAATCATGTGAGATCGGAAGATTGTTGTTAAAGTGACTGCCTGATTAAAATTCACGTCGGCAGGGCGGCGCGTATGCAGTTCTGCAGCATTCTGGAAAACGTCGTCTGTGGAAACACAATGACGTTTTCTGTCACGTTCACGTATATGTCAACATCTTCAACGTCATTTACCAATAGAAAGCTGGGATTTGACAAACAGGAAAAGGCCATCCAATGCCTGCAAAAGGCTTAAATTCACAATGAAAAAAATTGGTTTCCGTCGAGCATGTTGTTGAAAATGATGAAGTCTGACATGGATAGCTCAACATCTGTCTGCTACCGTTTAAAGAAAACACTTTAGACTTTGCTCT
>JASGXE010015757.1:0-11479 GCA_030068105.1 Sinentomon sp. SZTP_YWyxl | reverse complement strand
AACTTGGAATACCTGGAGATATCCTTGGATGAGATTTATAAATACCGCTCAGCACTTTCTGTCTCTGGAACGCCACTGTTATTGCATGCCAGAAAAACCTTTGCACTCGGTTTTCTGTTAACCATCAAATCCGTCCAGTGCATCACCAGACACCTGCTTACACGCCAGGAAAATCCCTTCCAGTATGTTCTGACCTACAAGTTTTCGCAGGACCATTTAGAACTGTTCTTTTCGTGCATTAGAAGCAGAGGAGGATGGAATAACAACCCCAATACTCTCCAGTTTACGTGGGCAATGAGACAAATGCTTCTTAAACAATACGTCAGTCCATCATTTTCTTCGAACTGCTCAAATCTGGATTCGGAGATGTCATCTGGTATCATTCATTTCCGGTCCAGAAAACGCCAAATCGACGATCAGTCATCACAGATGGATGAAGGAGATGAAAATGTGTTCGATGACGAAGATCAATTACACGATTTGCTCAGGATGATGGACAATTGTCTTTTCTCGGAGTTCAAGGAGAACGTCTTCCATTACATTGCAGGGTACATTTCAAGGCAGCTCTACAGGAAAGTTTCGTGCGAAAAATGTCGAATGGCCTTATTTGCTCCTGGAAATAGCTCGTTTGATTTGGGTCCGAAGAGCACCTGCTTACTCACACTGCGGAAATCGAACGGCGGCCATATCTTCCCTTCCGAGTCAGTGTCAACAGTGGTGAAGTTGTTTAATTGTTTAATTGTTTAATTAAACAATTAAACAACTTCACCACTGTTGACACTGAAGTTCGCAGAGATGGCTTTCAAAATTCTGATTGTTGAACGCGACCAACTGCCCAATATCGATCACTTGGAGAAAAAAATATTGTGCTGCGTTTTAAACAAAGTTTCTGACTTGGAGCTGTTTGGTTCTGCGTGTGACACAGAGCAAGAATTCATAACTGAAGATCTGCATTCCACCCAACTGACAAAGTTGGTCGCAAAGAAGTACTGCCAGGTGCGATTCCATTCATATGCCAAAACCTACACAATGAAGCACGTTCTGAAAAACAAAACCAGTGTCAGGAGCAAGTTGACCAAGCTGGTTTTGTTTCAGAATGTTTGATGTGCCGCTGAGAATAACGGATTGATGATGATTGATCGGAGGATTCAGCCGATCGGATACGCATATTCTTCATTCAATCCTAAGGTAAGCACAGTTTGTATGAATTTAAATGTTTGCAATGTTTGCAGATTCATACTAAAATCCATGCCTTTGTGGAAAACGCAATTTAAAAAAAGAAAATGGAAGGAGCGCAGCGCAGCCAGCCATCAGAATCTCCATACCAACAAAGGGACTGCCTCATGCCTGCAGCGTGCTTCTTCATACCAAAGGGACGACGCACAAGCTTGAGAGTCGGCACGATCTTTCCCTGCGCAGAGGGGCCGCATGTTTGCGTTCCAGTTCTCCCCTCTATTTCACTGGTTAAACCACGTTTTTCCAAGATTCATTTTTCTGGCGGCCAAATTGCTGTGCTGGCGCAAAAAGATGGTCGATTAAATTGCCGCCAGTGTCGTGATGGCCACACGATCCCGTCGCATGGGATGGCGCAGAAAATGTCACATGAGTTACGAGATTTCGAAGAAAATAAGAACAAAGGATCCACTCACGGTTTTGTTCAGACCCACAAAAGTGCGCCTGACGAATTTGAAGCATATGCAACACAATTTTTATGGTTTTGAGAAATTGCAGCGCCGTTTCTTTCCCAGGGGCACTACTTCTGTTTTCACTTCGGCCTGGATGTGTGTTGACACAGAGCATTTTTCTGCGTTTACACGAATTGCAGCGCAGTTTGTTTTCAGGGGCAGCGTCACTCAATTGTCTTTTGCTTTCACTGCGAAAGACCTGTCTGCTCGTCGACCGCATCCACCGCATCAAAACACTAAACATACCGCATGTCTGAATCCGATAACATCGCTTCCATTGCATCCCAGGACGCAAGATCAGGGATGTACAAAATTGAGAAAATTTCATCCAAATTTCCAAAAATTTTCAAACATACTCGAATATTCACCTCCTCGTGTTTTGTCTCACCCCTGATGATTATTCGGTAACTGCAGTGGAGAACTCAACCTTTCAGAAAAATTTTGTGATGGGTATTTTGGGGTGTTTCTTTATTCATTTTTATTCATATTTTGTATTCATTTTTAAAATTTTTTTTTTGTTTATTTAAATTTAAAATTTAATTTTTTTTTTGAAATTTAAAATTTCAAATACATTTTTTAAATTATTTTTTTCTTCTCATGTTTTGTTTTAATTTTCGTATTTTCGGGGTATTTTTTGGGGTATATTACAGAAAGGTAATTTGACGTTGCTTGACACACCCTGGAAAAATAAAAATAAAGTTCGAGCTCTTTTGGTCGATTCTCAGTTTGCCCTGGGTTCGATTTGACGAAAACGGGACCGAAAGCCCACGATGGCGATTCGGGCAGGGCAACCATTCGGGACAACCCCAGGGTGGTGACCTCTTGCTTCGGTTAGTCATTAATTTGGTCAAATCTCACTTTCACCAGGGTCGTTTATCGAAAGCGGAAAGAACCGAGTGTGATCGGGCGACTCTGTGGTCGCGTCTTGTCTTGCCCAGGCGACGTGAAAGCCCAACTGAAATGGTCACATCCTAAGCTTGACTCGACATTCGTGGTACGGCAGTTATTCGATTCCCAAGACCAAATGTCCCCTTCACGACTAAACGGATCTGGGCGATGTGAGATTCGACCCAATGAGCACCAACTGATACACGTATCTTGAGTTCGGTCCTCGGGAATAATGCTGGAATCCCGAGTCACGCTTGGCATTGGAATTCGGTCCGTTTTCATCCAAACTGCCGCTTGACGAAGCGTTAATTGCTTGCTGGGAAATTGAAGTATTCCACGGCATCAGAAAGTTATACACATATCATCAATAGATATAGCTGATGGGGTGGAACACTTACGGCGGCGAGATCCAGTCGAGGGTCTTCGTGCTTCCGAGGTAGCGTTTCCCCTAAGGCGAGTTGCCCCGTGGCCAAGAGGAAATGAGACTCCGGGTAAAATCGGAGAGATCAGCTGCGAGGTAAGTCGAGGGGCAAGTCAAGAACCCTGAAGTCTCCTCTCAACTTACCTCGGTGGCAAGGAAAAGGGAACAATGGGCGAGATCAGCCTCGAGGTATGTTGACAGGTAACGGATCCTGCTTCGTGATTGGCGCTGAGCTGCTTGTGTCGTCATCTTTGACGAACAGCCAACGAAAACGGCGGCAGCGGCAGTAGCGGCAGCATAAGTTTGAACTCAATTCGAAGTTGCTCCAACATGATCCTGTTGAGTCAGGGCTTACAAGAAGGTGCATAAGTGCTTCGAAGGTGTTCAACATTTGTGTCAATGGCAGCTGGTTCGGAAACAGTGAAAAAGCGCTGGAGAAACATAACCGAAGCCGAGAAGGATGTGTTCTTGGCAACAATGAAGGCGTTTATCGAAACAATTGACACCAAAAATCATGATGCCAAGATGCAGCATGGAAGAGACTGACCACAACGTTCAATGCGAATTAGAACGTAACCGGACTCACAGAGATTCAGCTGCGCAACTTCGGAATAAAACAGCACGCAAGGAGAAAGGAGCTCATGAACGAGCTGTTCGTTGCACTGGAGGTGGAAACCAAAATGGGGTGCCCGTCATTGGTGAGATGTGTGCAGTTGTCATTGACATTCTACCAAGTTTGGGGGGGGGACAATCTACGTTATTCCGGATTAGTGACAGCATCGGTGTGCCCATCTATGGTCAAAATGAAGACATTATTGGAATTGACGAAATCGATGAACCACGGGCAAGTTCCAGTGGTCTGGACAAGAAATCAAGGGGACATGTCAAATTCAAAAAATTTGTTCATTTAAAAAAAATGTTCATTTTAAACAACATTTTCAAAAAATATTCATTTAGATGTTTCACGTTCATTTTCATTTAAAAAAATGTTCATTTTAAAAAAATATTCACAACAAATCAGTAATGAAAGGATTTGTAAGCCCGGGAGAGAAGGGTTGTGAAATCAGTCTGCCATGACGCATAAAAAATTGAAAAATGACTCAGATCACGCAAGGAGTGGAGTCACTTCGAAAATGGTGGTGCAGTGTGGTCAATCCTGATTGACTCGATCATTTTCAAAAGGTAAGCTATATGTTCAAAAAAGTGTTTCTGAGAAAAATGGGGAAAATATTCGTCCGCACTGACGAATTTATGCTCAGCTGGGAGAATGGGCCGATGTGTTGTCACCGAAGATGTGGAGTGATGTGTATGGCCACAGACAGCAAAACAATCAATTTAATTTTAGAATGGATTCTCAGGATTTGTGAAGAAACCTTTCGCCCTGAATGAATTCGCAACCATTCGCATGAATGAATTCGCAACCATTCGCAACCTACACATACATTCGCAACGAGGTAGAAAAATTCTAAATTCAATTTTGGTGCCAAAATGACAATTACTTGTTCAATTTTGGAACTCTTGATTTGGCCGAATTCGGCCTCACGTCAAAAGTGGGTATTCCCCGTAGTTTTTGACAAGGACTCATCAGATGAATCTTTTTGGCTTTGGAAACGCAAATTACTCGTAAATGAAATTTGTCCAACAGGCCTTTACCATAATTCCGGGAATATGAAAAAAATCCACTTTGGCAAAAAGGTGGCATGGGAATGAACTGAAAATGAATTGAAATCGAAAATGAACGGCATATAGGTATTTAGAGGCCCTTATCCGTCAACTCTTCTGTCGTTTCTTTAGAGTTTCAAAGTTCAGAGTTCAAAAAATGGGCGAAAGTGGCTCCATGACATGAGGATATGATTTCTGCAAACTTTCCATTTTGAAGTGGACTCTGGAAGAATATGCAAACAGGTGCATTCTTGGCCGAACAATGTATCGCCGAGGAACGGATAGATCGTCAAGTTCATTCATAAAGTGCTTCCTGTACATCGTCAAGGTCCGCAATGAAAGCCATTCAACCTATTTATGATAACTGAACACAAAAGCAAACAAGTACCGATGAACCAATGTGAAAACCTTCAAGGAAACTGCAGCTTCAGACCACAAATCGCAAGACGACAGCAAAATCTGTGCTCAATCCTGCTGCCTCATAACTTTACCCCAACGAATTCGGCGGGTTAAAAAAGCCGCTCTTTCCCTCCGAATTCGGAGGCAAACAAGGCTTGGGGAAAGCTACCTCGAAGCTGCTCTCACCAAATTTATTCCCTTCGAGGTAACGGACCTCGAACTTTCGTTTCCTCCTGGTCGTGGGGAAAACAGTGCTTCCCCTCGACTTCCCACCGACCTGATCTCACCAAATAACGCTTGCCCCTCGACTTACCTCGGGGAAAGCCTTTAACCCTCGACTGGATCTCGCCGCCGTTAGGAGGTTGACTATTCCATTGCTCATTGCTTAGCGTAAAATTTTCAGGGGGTGGTTTACTTTTCCACTGCGGCTACCGTGAAACATTCAGGCGCCAAACTTTTCACGAGAGGGTTAAGCATTTCACGCCTCAAATCCGCGGATTTTTAGGGGGCAGCAATTTCATGGAGACTTGCAACAGATCCCATGCAACATCGGCCCTCTTCACCAGTGCTGTAATGGAGGCCAAAATGTCCCATGCACCGTATGGTGTGCGAGAAACACCAGAAGACAATCCATGATCTCCATAGAAGCTCTTTCTTCGAGCGGTCTGTTCATCAAAACACCGGAATTTTGTCGATGTTATTGCTGAAAAGTTTCGCTATACATTCGTATAATTGCAGTGTGGGATCGGAATAAGCGTCACCCTTGTAGGTAAATACCCTGGATATGAAAACATTCTTGTGTTCGGAAGGGCGAAAATAGGACCCCGAGACCCGAGAAGGAAATCATGGGGCCACTCTGCAAATTATTTCTTGTACTTTGATTGCCTTTGTTATACCTACGTGTGAAGCGAACCTTCTTGCAAACTGTGTACAACCGCGATCATCTATTTTGCACGTTCCTTTTTTGCTGTATAGTAACATGACAAAATGCACAGGCGTGTGGTCCAGAATACGTCACCATTACTGGTTCATTGCCTGCTGCATTGGATTCGCTGACATTCATAATTTCTTTGAATTCTGCATAATTTATTTGAAAGTTTCAAGCGCGCAAAAGCCGCTTGGACTTTTGGGGGCACGTGGGACCATGGATCAGCAAGGGTGGCTTGTTCCCTCCTGACGGTGCGACGCGCAACGCGGGAGGAGGGGTTCGAAGAGGGGATGTCCCCCTGTCCGAACGCGAAGAAATTTTGAAAAATAGAAACTCATATGATGCCCAGAATGCTCAATTTTTCAAAAAACAGCAATTTCACAATTACTGCAGAAATGCAGAAATAAGCATATTCGGATGTACGATATACCTGCCAATATTTTAGAAAATGCAGGATGGCAGGAAAGGACTTGATGAATTTAATTTCAATACAAAGAATACATAATGCAGGATGGCAGGAAAAAGGACTTGATGAGTTTAAATGGTTTAATTTCAATTCAAAGAATACATAATGCAGGATGGCAGGAAAGGACTTGATGAATTTAATTTCAATTCAAAGAATACATAATGCAGGATGGCAGGAAAAAGGACTTGATGAGTTTAAATGGTTTAATTTCAATTCAAAGAATACATAATGCAGGATGGCAGGAAAGGACTTGATGAATTTAATTTCAATTCAAAGAATACATAATGCAGGATGGCAGGAAAAAGGACTTGATAAGTTTAAATGGTTTAATTTCAATTCAAAGAATAGGTACATAATGCAGGATGGCAGGAAAAAGGACTTGATGAGTTTAAATGGTTTAATTTCAATTCAAACAATACATAAGGCAGGATGGCAGGAAAGGACTTGATGAATTTAATTTCAATTCAAAGAATACATAATGCAGGATGGCAGGAAAAAGGACTTGATGAGTTTGAATGAACCATTTTATTTTGAGGGTTGCCCCTTATCAAATGCATGTGGATACAATTTAGGAACAGATTAAAAAATAAAACAGAGGAACAACAATAATTTCTGTGAACAATGACGGAAATTAAGTAGGTACACACAACGAATGCGGAAAAACACAAAACGATAGCAAAAAATAACACATATCTTATGAAAAAGCAATTTTTGCATTTCACTATGCTTGATTCATCAGACGTTGCCGGAAAATGGGAATACTAAGGGGGAGATTGAAAGTGGACGTACGCAATTGATTCCACTCCCTTACTGTCCTAGACATAAAGCAATACTTCCCAATGTCCTTTTGAAAATTCAACAACCTGATCTTGTAAATATGATCGTGCCGGGAATAAAAATGAGGTTGCCTCACATATTCCAAGAGCTCACCCCAACCTCCTACGTTAGATACAATCAAGAACAGAGCAAGCAATCTGGCCACTTTCCTGCGAGTTGCCAAAGATGTCCAGCCAAGCGAGACCAACATTTGAGTGACACTACTCATGCGACCATAGTCACCCATCACAAATCGCGCAGCACGGCGCTGCACTGCTTCCAAGATGTGACAATTTGTTGATAGAAATGGATCCCACGCAGGGAATGCATACTCCATGATTGGGAGAACAAGGGTCTTGTATGCCAGGTCACGAATTTTACGTGGACATTTTTTGAAGTTTCTTTTTATGAAGTAAAGTGCAGAATTGGCCTTTGCAGCAACACGAGTGAGGTGAGGCTGCCAGTTTAACTTGCTTTCAAGGATAACGCCAAGATAGGTTATTTCAGAACGTTTGGCCAAAGGGAAGCCACACAAGGAATATGGATAACTCAACTGAGATCGTTTTGTAGCAAAGGTAATAGCATTGCATTTCCCAACGCTTACCTCCATGCTCGAATTGGTACACCAAATGGATAGATTGTCAAGGTCCGCCTGCAAAGCCAAACAATCAGAAATGCTATCAACCTTGGTATACAATAAACAATCGTCAGCGAAAAACCTAATTTTACATTTCAAAAGGCCAGGTAAATCGTTAATGTAAACGATTAATAAAAGGGGCCCCAGTATGCTTCCTTGAGGGACACCAGAAGTCACAGGGACCGGCGTGGATACGTGCCCATCTACCCTAACAGATTGGACCCTATTTTTTAAGTAGCCCCGAACCCAGGAAACAATGCATGGATCAAGTTGTAGTTTCGCCAATTTGTGTATAAGTAAATTGTGGTCAACTTTATCGAAGGCTTTCGCCAGGTCAATAGCCACAGCATCAATTTGGGATCCCGAATCTATCACGAAGGCGACCTCTTGTACAAAAGCTGTAAGTTTGGTGGTACAGGAATAGTCGGACCTAAACCCATGTTGAGCAGGCGAAAACAGTTTCCTGCATTCAAGAAATTCTCTCATGTGTGAAGCAATAATAAATTCAAGAATTTTAGAGCACGTACTCAGAAGACTGATAGGCCGATAATTTGATGGAGTTTATAAATGGTTTAATTTCAATTCAAAGAATACATAATGCAGGATGGCAGGAAAAGACTTGATGAATTTAATTTCAATTCAAAGAATACATTATGCTGCCCCGTATGGACAAGTGCGTTCGGACATGAACCTCCAATCCAAAAAAGAAACTATGTGAACACGTGAAGTGGCATTTGATCAGACAGGACGCGTGCGTATTGGAGTTTTACGAACAATCATCCTCGAACGCTCCCGACCCTTTTCCAGTTCCACCCCTGTAAAATTTGAATTTCGAAAAAAATTGTTGGGAGGGACGAATACCATCGGAAGAATGTTGGGTGGGACACGTCCCCCCATGTCCCCCCTGTTTTTGCGCCCTTGAAAGTTCTCCATAATTTCTTTGAATTTTGCATAATTTTTCTAAAATCTCCAGCTTTTGAATGCTTTTCATTCATTTAGCCCACAGGATGCAGGCCAAGAATTCCTTTGAAGCTTTCTGCAACGCCCCCGATTCTGTTAAAATCAATTATGGCTCTCTCCGTCCTCCAACAATCCATCACCTGTCAAAAAATATCGCTTCCCCAACCCGCTTTGCTGGCAAATGCTGTCTCATCTTTTCTCATCTTGTCTCCTTCCTCCGCATATTCGTAAACAACGTCAACGGCTCGTATCGCTGCCTTTTGCTTCTTTTCATTCTCTCCGAACCCATATTTCACTCTTTGGATTAAATTACGTGGTTTTCCTTCTTCAGATATTTTTTTTTCGGAAAAGATGCGTGATTATGTGGTCCACAAAGCCGGGCCTTTGCTTTTCTGTTGCGAAATATCCACTCACATAGACCACCTCCCACATCGAAGCACACCACCGCACCGTACGCACCACTACGGTGGGGTCGCACACGTCCGCACCACCACACAAAAATGGAGTTGTGCTTTGTCAATGCTCTAGAAGACTAGAGAAGAGGACGTATCGCCGTTGCATGAAATATGGAGTCCATAAAATTTGTACTCCCGTCCACATATTTCATAAGAAATACGCACTCCTCAATATTTCATAAAAACAGACCATGAAATTTGGAACTCCCTTTTAAAATTTGCAACCCCCTCAATATTTCAAAAAATTTGTATTCCCACCCCCATTATTTCATAAAATATGTGGGCTCCCACCCTCAATTTCATAAAATTTGAATTCACACCGTCAATATTTCCTAAAATTTGCACTCCTATCTTCAATATTTCGTAAAATTCGTGCTCCCACCCTCAATATTTACATGGGGTAAAAATGAAAAAAAAATTCTTTCTCAAAAATATGCACTCCCACCCTCAATATTTCATAAACTTTGTGCTTCAACGCTCAATATTTCATAAAAAGATGTGCTCCCACTCTGAATATTTCGTACAATTCGTACTCCTACCCCTCAATATTTCACAAAATGTGTTCAAAAATTTGAACACATTTTGTAAGTGTGAGTTTGAGAAAAAAAAAACTCTCACCCTTAAAATTTCGCACAATTTGTGCTCCCACCCTCAACATTTCATATAATTTTTCTCCCACCCTCAATTGGGAATTTCTTAAAAATTTTACTTCCACCCTCAATATTTCGCAAAATATCTATTCCCACCCTCAACATTTCATAAAAACAACAGCCACCCTCAATATTTCATAAAATTCGTACTGCCACCATCAAAATTTCATAAAATTTGATCTCCCACCCTCAATATTTTATAAAATTGTGAACTCCCACCCTCAATGCGAATAGGTATTTTCAAAAATTATGCTCCCACCATCAATATTTCATAAAAGTGTGCTCTCTCTACCTCATTATTTCAGAAACAAATCGTACTTCCTCTCTCAATATTTCATAAAATTTGCAATTTTGAAATTCACAAAATTTGCCACAGAGAAATGCAGTCGGCACATTGCCAATTTTAATCCAAAATGACATCACTCTCAGAGTGTTTTTTGCGAAATCTTTTCAAGGACGTTTTTGCGAAATCTTTTTCCCCCATGACAATAACCGCTGCATGGAACATTCAGGAGAGCTGTCCTCTCGCACCAGTCAATGACGTTGCTTTGTGAACCCATCTTGTCATGCCTCTGTGATCGTTTCTTTTACTTGATTTGACCGTTTGTTTTAAAACCCGAACTGGCTATCGGCGTAAGCGTTCTTAGCGCCAATACATGTCGCTGTTTTTGCTAACATAACAACAAATAAATGAGTTTGTTATGATCAATATCCCACAGGATCGCCAGTTGATTGATGCCTTATTGGCACGCAAGAGGCACCATTTTTACAAGGTTTGTGTTCGTTTATTTCTTAGACAAATGCAAGGGAGCATAAAGGAAAGTTGTCACTTGATTCCCTCTTGATTATGCCAGTTCAAAGGATACCAAGATACGAATTGCTGATCAAGGTTAGACACTTTTTTTGGATTGGCAAATCTCATTCTGAATCTGCAGAACCTTTGAACATATGAATGTTTTTTTCCATTAACTGGCTTGAATAAGTTATGAAGGGTTTTATCGCTGATGATAAAACTCCACAAAACCGCGGTAATAATAAATGCAGAAACACTGAAAACCTTTCGCTTGATCCGCCTCGGCTTGTACCGTACTATGAAAAACCCCATGTGGATCACCGGCTGGTCTTTTTTCTTTCTCACCAAAACGTAAAAAATTGCACAACTTGATTTTGGTCATGGAAACCCTTGGCGATAAGAAATATTTGCTTTCTTCAGCATGGCATTATTGACTCAACCGCTGAAAATCGGCAAAAACTGTCACATTGATGAGGCTTCTCTTGCCACTGTTGACCACACCTCGGAAAGGCATCGTCATGTATTCGCCCTTCCCTTCGAATTTTTTACTTCTTTTTCCCTTCTTAGGACAGACTGAATTATAAATATTCAAGATCAGCAAGCCAGTTCAGCATTTTGAAAAACGATAACGAATAAAAGAAGAAAGTATTCCGTCATTTTTTGGACGAAATGAGAGTCAAAGTTTGAAATTGTTTTGAAAAACTGGCCTAAATATTATC
>JASGXE010015756.1:0-11153 GCA_030068105.1 Sinentomon sp. SZTP_YWyxl | reverse complement strand
TGGAGAGAAGGCTTGATTGAGGACTGAAAAATAAGATCAATAGCCGTACCAACACTGGGAAATGATGGTACCCGATACCTGACAGTTCCAAGAAAGACGCTTCGCCAACGCCAAATCACGGTTCCAAACGCATCTCGCCAAATCGACGCCACCGCATAACATGGATCTGCAACATCGGCATATTGTTATTTTTGGCACAATATTTTATTTTGACATAATGTAGAGCATGCATATTGTTATTTTCTCCTGAATTTTCGGAAAAAAAATACAAATTTCACCCAAGCGATCGCGCAGACAAACATTGCAGAATAATATTCCATCAATAAATCAGTCAGTTTAGAATTCCACCAATAAAAATTAAAATAAAAAGGAACAGGGCCAGACAATGAAAAGTTTGGGTGTGACTAAAACGCTGAACCTGCTTGTCTATGTCTTGCTTGTCCTGCTGGAAAACCTGCTTGTCCTGCTGGTAATGGTCAAATGGGATAGGTTATTGTCAGATTAGGTTATCCTGACCTAAACTAACCTAACCTCACCAAACCTAACCCTAAAATACCTGACCAGCAGGACAAGCAGCTTCAGCATTTCAGTCACTTCCGAAAATTTTTATTGTGGAATGCAAACGAAAATTCCGGAGAAAATAACAACATGCTGTGAACACACATGAATAGTGCGGAGGTTGCAGATCCATATAATGACGTGGTGTCGATTTGGCAAGACGTGTTTGGAACTGTGATTTGGAAGCGTCATTCTTCGGAACTATCAGGTACACTTCATTTTACTCGGTCATCATCATAAAAATACGAGTTTCATGAGGAAAAAGAAAGAGGCACACTTCAGTATTTACAAAAAATAAAAATTTTCGTGGTATGTTGACATTCCTTGTTGCGCTAGAAAGAGTTTCAGATCACAAAATAAAAACAGCAATTTCCATATGGCCAAAGACTTCTGCGAGCTACCCTGTAGTGGAGCAGCATGTCTGCAAAGAATTGCACCGACTCTGGACAGGTCATTGTATCTGTTCCCTATGGTATTTTGGATATCCGTCGCCTCATCTCCGACGAGATAGTAGACACCGACTCGTTAACAGGTAGGCCCTAATAAATATTGGTACTTACCATTTTTGAGTTTATTTTCTTTTCATTTCAGTGTGTTGAGAGGCACAAAATATAAGAGAATTTGGCCTTCTGGTGTGCCAAATATGACCCCATATTTCAAAATTTCTCCCCTTTAACAACCAGACAAACTAAAATGCGGACGCGGACCAATGGGAGACATGGCAGTTCGCAAAACAAGCGAATTGCGCGGAACCACAGGTTAGGTTAGGTTGGGTTGAGTTCGGTTTTTTGGGTTAGGTTAGGCTATTACATCTTATCGATTGCCTACTGGCTGTTGCCGTCATCTGTGGTCAATTTTGAGACTGAATTTCCTGCTGCTCAACCACTCCATTCGGGTTCGTTTTCATCAATTCTTGCTTGGTTTGGTGGCTACCTATTCTTTTATTCTGCCCTTGGAACCCCGCTGGGGCTTCGCCCCAGGACCTAGGGGAAAAATACCCTGTCTAGGGACATTTTTATTTCGAAATGGGGGAAACTGCCAAAATAATATGGTCACACTGCATCTGCTTCTGTTCGTTTTCGTGTTCGTTTTCGCGTGCTGCTGTGTTGACGTGTTGTGCTCGGAATTTTGGCTGGATCTGTTTTGAGCTTTTGTCGTTGTCGTTCTCTCTGTGGAGTGAAGATGGCAAAGGACAAGTGTGGGAAGTGTGAGAAAGTCGTGAGTGGGAATGATGAGGCTGTTGGGTGCGAATTGTGTGGTGTGTGGCTGCATTGTGTTTGTGTTGGGCTGGACAAGAGTGAGTATGGTGTGCTCCAGAGCAGGGATGATTTGTGGTACGTGTGTGGGTCGTGCAGGGCAATGAAGTGGGTCAGTGAGGGTGAAGGAGAAAAGGGAAAAGGCAAGAGGTCGACGGCTGTTGCTCGTGGTGGAGTGGACGAGGTCAGAAAAGTTGTGAGTGAGGAGTTGAGTGGTCTGAAAGCTGAGTGGGAGAAAAGCGCGGCGATGTTTGCGGAAGGGAGGCAAAAGATGGATGAGCTGTGTGCGAGACTTGATAGCTGTGTGAATGAGTGTTCCAAGGGTGGTAAGGAGCTTGCTAAGGAGGTGTGCGTGCAGGCAAACCAAAGTTGGAGCGATGCCTGTGACGAGGGAGAGGATATTGCTCAGGAGCAGGTGTTGGAGGAGGAAATTGGTGGTGTCTTGGTGATTGGGGACAGCAATGTTCGGAGGATTTGGAAGTATGTGGAAAAGTGGTGTGGAGGAAGGGAAGTGAGCAAGTATTGGATTGGTGGTGGTAGATGCAGGGATGTGGAGTAGGGGTGTGCGATTCCGGGTCGATTCCAAAAATCTCGATTCCGATTCCGCAATATTTCGATTCCGATTCCAATTTTCGATTCCGATTCCGAGTTCATCTCGATTCCGATTCCAATATTCGATTCCGATTCCGGGTTCACCTCGATTCCGATTCCGCTTTCGAAACTCGATTCCGATTCCAAAAATCGATTCCGATTCCCATATTGCTCGATTCCGATTCCGGAAACACGATTCCGATTCCAGGACACATGATTCCAATTCAGCACTTCCCCAATTCCCACCATTCCACCACATCTCGGTTCAGATTTCGACACAAAATCCGATCAACTAGACCACCTCCAGCCACTTCCAGATTCAGATTGTCAAGAGTTTTATGCAGGATTCACTGAGCTAAGAACAAGCTCAGAGCAAATTTCAAGGAAGAATCCACATTTTTATTTTTTAGCTATTCCGCGCCAAAACTAAAGGCCATTTGAAACTTGATATGATGCCCTGCTGTATACCCACTATTTTTGATTGTATAGGTGAGGTACCTGCACTCTTCCTGAGATGAATCGATTGGCGCCTGCACTGCTGGTTGAAATAATTTAAATATTTGCAATGATTGGGTGCGCATTGACAGGATAAAATTAAAATATTTGCAAATGCGATGAACATATTTTTATGATAGGGTTCGGCTAACATGCTTGACATTTCCAGGTGCTCTGCTAAAACATCATTGAGCTCAATACCAAAACCATCTAGAGGTGTAGAATAGAAATAACTCACCCATCTGATGCTAATGAGCCCAGGTTCATCCAAGGGAGTTTTTAAATCATGCGGACCAGAGGCCTTTCACATCTTTTGAAATGCATCTCCTCCAATCAGCATTAAAAATCCACCACAGCTGCTGAAACACTCTTCCGAAATACTTTTTGAAAAAAAAACCAATGGTTCACGAAAACGTAGCCCCACTGGCGATGACTTCGTAGTTCGTATCGATGAATCTTGAAGTTGAAACTGACCAAACAAAACAAACACAAACACTGAAAACAGGCACTTTTGACAGGGGAACTGGGAAATTTCGCGGGAAGCCGAGGAGCAGCAAGCAGGAGCAGGGAACGAACCAAAGCGAAAAGGATCCACCAGCACCATGCTGCAGAGTGCAGAGAAGCCTCTGGAATTTCCATTCTTCAACAAATGTGATTTTTGGCTGGGGTTGGAGTTGGGAGTCGGAGTGTTGGGCTTGGGCCTTGGAGTGGCCGATTATAGGTAGGTAGGTATAGGTATCAGACGCTGCATTACGCAGGTTATTATGCCACGAGGCAATCGTCAATGGAGAACTGCAAAGTTCTCACATATGACAGCAAATGTCATCATATACCTGGGAAGGGGAAGGGAGGGAAGGGGAGGACACGCGACCGTCGGCTGCATTATTCGTAAGGTTAGGCAAGGGTAAAGGAAGGAGGGGGAGGAGGGTAGGTATAGGAGTATGGAAAAACACATCATCGGAATGTGGACGGGGCCTAGTCATATAGCATTCAATAACAGACACACAGCAGTCATACACACGCGACCAAACAAGGCCTCCCATACCATCAGCATTAAGCATGCAGCATTAACCAGCACAGCACACCCACACACACACACACACCCACAACATACCCATTCACAACCTCAAATGAAAACATACAAAAAAGAGAATAAAAGTGAGACAAAAGGTGAAAGAAAAGAAGAAGGTAGGGAATGTTGAAACGAAGAAACAAAGTCAACATGAAATTAGATAGAAGAAAAGAAATAGGTAGGTAAATCATGAAATAATGATCGCAGTGATACGATGATGAGTTGGTAAGTACCTACGCCTCACTTCCCCTTTCCGATGCACTACAATGGGGGAATGGTTCGCCTTGTGTCAGTCACGCGGCAAGAGTGCTGTCCGGCATATGCTCGGTTAGCTAGCGCAGGGAGTTACGGAAACATTTTGTTTCAAACAAATGTTTTAAAACAAAAGCCATTTTTTAAAACAAAATTTTGTTTTAAAAATGGTTTTAAAACCATTTTTAAAAAAAATTTTGTTTTAAAAATGGCCTTTTAAAAATTTGTTTTAAAAAAATTTTGGATCCCTGCCGTAAAGAAAGCCGGCCATCTTCCCGTACTACCAACCAACCACCCCCATTTTGCCAAAGGGAATTGGGTGGTTTACCCCATCCCCTGGTCCCAATTCCAGGTTTCCACCTTTTCTTTTCTTCCAAATTTATGGATTTGGTTTTTCCAACACCCTACCTTCTTCCCTTTCATTTTCCTCACCCATTCTCCCGGATGCAAAGAGGGTTTAATGGGAATTTTTTGGTTTTTTGGTTTGCTTTAATGCGCTTTAACAAATGGTAGGGAAGGTGTTTGGCGCCTGTGTTCTGTTTCGAAAAAAATACAGGCCCGTAAACATTCCGATGAAATGGAAATACCTAACCCCTCCCCCTTTCCTTTAAATTCCAACCAGGAAAATCCCACGGGCCGGTGTCCTCCCCTTCCCCCTTCCCCTTGGAAATGATGGACAATTTGGCAAATGGAAACTTTCATTCTCCAATTGACGATTGGCCTCGTCTTCCTTGCGAAGGCTCTTCTTCCTCCTCCATTGGCCAAATTCCAAGGAAGAACCTCCGGATCCCAACTCCAACCCCAAGCCAAAAACCAATTTTTAAGTAAATTCCAACTCCGGCTTTGAAATGGGCGGTTCCTTTCCTTTGGTTGCCCTGCCTCCGGCGCTCCTCCTTCCCGCAAATTTCCCTTCCCTTCAAAAAGGCCTTTTCAAATTTTGTGGTTTTGTTTGGCCATTTAACCTTAAGGAAATGATGAACTCGAATCATTGAAGTGGGGTCCGCCGGAACCTTGGTTTTTTTTCCAAAAAATTTAAGGTTTTCCCTGTTTTTTTTGCCATTAGGAATCCTTTCAAAGATTGAAATTGGTCCGATGATTTAAAATTTGGTGCCTTTTTACAAGATTGGGTGATTTTTCCAATTAATTTTTATTGGCCTGATTTTTACAACATTTTTTCCAAATTACCCAAAAAATTGCAGCAATTTTAAATTTTTAATTTTATTAAGGACCCTTTGCAAATATTTTAAATTAATTTCAACCGCAGTTGGGCCCAACATTACCAAAGGGCCAACCTTCACCATCCAACAAAAATTATGGGTTATCAGAGGGCCAACAAGCAAATGGTTTGGTTTTGGGGGTACTAAAAATAAAATTTTCTTCCTTGAAAATTTGTTTGGGGGTTGTCTTTACTATTGAAGCATAAACTTTTGGACTCAATCTGGGTGGCTGGGTTTTCCCTGTTGGATCGGATTTGGCAAATCTCCTTTGGAATTTAAATTGGGGAAGTCAAATTTTTAAAAAATTTCCTTAATTGGGAATCGGTTCCTTCGAATCCGGCCCCTTTCTTTGATTTTTGGAAGGAATTCATTTGGAAACGGAACACAAAGGGCCCGGAATGGAATCCTATTGGGAATGGAAATCGAGTTAACTCAATTCAATAAAATTTGGAAATCGGAATTAAAAAATTCAATTTAAACAAGTTTTTGGAACCAACCCGGAATTCCAAACCCCTTTCCCGCACTATTATTGATCACATTTCAATTAGTAATTCATTATCTTCATTATTCGAGTTTTTGTATCTGTGGCACTATTTGTCTAGACTTGTCCGATCATTATGCAGTTTTTCTCTTTAGCCACACTCAAAATGCCTTTCCCAATCCTATTTTACCTTCACCTGCTGCGAGAACCATATTCATTCCGCAATTATACGTCAGCTATTTGTCTAGTATAGATTGGGCAACTTATTATAACGTCACAGATCCAAACACTTTCACACAATACTTACTTGAACAAATCACCAGTGCTAAGTCACATGCCACACAGCCTATAGCCACACCCCCTAGGCGGAATACTAAATATACCTGTCCCAGAAATCCATGGATTACTCCAGGCCTTTTGCGCTCTATTAGGACCAAGGACCAACTATTTTACCGTCATAAAAAGAATCCTAATAATTTAGCTCTTTTTGGCAGGTACAAACACTACAGGAATATGGTAACAACTTTGTTGCGAGTGGCAAAACAAAATTATTTTGCACGTCTCTTTTATTCCTCTAGAAACAATCCTAAAAAAACCTGGAGGCACATCAATTCTGCATTGGGCAGAAGTTGTCCTCACCCTGGGATTGATAGCCTTAATATTAATGGAGCAACTTGTCAGGATATGCCCACAATGGCAAACTGCCTAAACTCTTATTTTGCCAATGTAAGCTCTCAAGTCTCATCATGCTGTGGCAGCCCAACAACCTTTTGTCCATCCTCGTTTTTAGGGCCACCTGAACCTTCTACTCTCTTTTTTAAGGCCTTCTACCCCTAAGGAAATAGCACGTACCATTTTTACCCTGACTAATACTGGCAAAGATTTTTACAACATCTCTGCTTCTGATATAAAACTTGGGTCAGTTTTTTTAGCTGAGCCCATTTCTTTTCTTTGCAATTTGATTTTTACTTCCGGTATTTACCCAAACTCTTTCAAACTATCCTGTATTACACCAGTCCACAAAAAAGGGAACCGTTCTGACCCCTATAATTATCGCCCTATTGCAGTCTTACCAACCATCAACAAGATCATTGAAAAATTAATCCATAGCCGGCTTTACTTTTTCCTACAGGCAAATAATTCCTTAAACAGTAGACAATTTGGCTTCCGTAAAAATTACTCTACTGCTGAAGCCATTTCCTCAGTAACCTCATTTATACTGAGAAACTTTGATCATGGTCACTATGTCTTGGCCACACACTTGACTTGTTCTAAAGCATTCGATCTTGTTAATCACGACATCTTGGTTTTAAAACTTGAACATTATGGGGTACGTGGCTTGCCACTCTTTTTTTCAAAAGCTATTTATCTCAGCGCACCCAAATTGTTAAACTCGGCAAAACATTTTCAAAAACTGAGATAGGCACTTGTGGTGTCCCTCAAGGATCTGTACTAGGTCCACTTTTTTTCCTTGTTTACATCAATGATTTTTTCAATATTAAACCAAACAGTACTATTTTTCTCTATGCAGATGATAGCACATTTCTTTATCCATCCTCAAATCCAAATTGGGCCTGCATGCAAATGGAAGATGATATTCGCAGGGCACTCATATGGCTATCCGCGAACAAATTATCCCTAAATGTTAACAAAAAACAACAACTGTCCTATTCTATTCCTCATTTAAAGGCCCACCATTGAATCTCTTCTTTCCAGGATTACATATTGGCCAAACACTTGTGCCATTTGCCAAAACTATGAAATTTTTAGGGGTTTACCTAGACAGTGACCTTGCTTGGACTTCTCAAATAACTAGTATTGTTAAAAACATGAACTCATTCATATTCCTATTTCGCAACTTAAATAAATTCATTCCACACCATATTCCAGTACTTCTGTATTACGGTATAATTTATCCTAGAATACTTTATGGTATAGAATCATGGTGCAATATCTCCTGTAATAAACTTAGACCCATTTTTATTAAGCAAAAAGCGTTAATTAGGCTAATTTCTGGTAAGGGGAGATGGGAGCCATCCCTTCCTCTTTTCAAATCGCTAAACATTCTCCCTTTTTTTTCTCTTGCAGTGTATCGCTATCTTCTTATGGCACATAAAGCAATATATGCAGATCTACCCTTGTTTGAGGTTTCCATAAATGGCATGTGTGGAACAATGAACACAAGATCCAAGCGGGACTTACTGTTGCGACTATCTAAACCAAATACACGATTTGGCAAACAGGATTTTAATTTTAGGATCCCATATCTTTGGAATTCTTTGCCACCCACCCTAAGGACTGTAGCAAGCTTTAGCAAATTCAGAAAAGATTTACTTGTACATCTTTGGTCGGACAGCTCCTTAGAATCAGCTGAAGGCTTTTTCACCTTCTCATAACCAAAGATACAAAAAAAAAAATGCAATTCATTTTGCAGTTTCCCGGCCTCTCGCTGCCCACTAGCATTCTCACCCAGAGTAATTCACCTTGAGGCTATTTAGGAGGGGGCCTCGTCCTGGCTCAGCCAATTCCCTCTCCCATTCATAGCCAGCCCATGAAAGAAATTGTAAGGGCGCCTGCTCGTGAAATACAAAATCATCCACATGTAGGTAGACGTTTCTGAGTTGCATTTGCTATTAAGCTGACTTCATTAGTTTCTTTATACATTAAGCATTGTTATTTTTCTTTGCTCTTTCTTTCCTTTCACCTTTGGCCGATCCATGCTCGGCGATTCATTTTAGGTGAATTTCCTTATTGCTGATTTATTCAAATCCAAAATTCGCAACACATTATTGTGCTCATCTTAAATCGGATTTGATGCATTCCATTTTGTATCGGATGTCTTCAAGCACTGTTCTGTCCTGTAAGTGCATCATTGGATTCATTTCACCTCGCATGTCTTTCTGGTCTACTGGATCGGTCTATCGGTGAGTTGATGAAATTCAATTTTTGGTTTGGAATAATAAAATATAAAAAACTAGAAACTAGAAACTAGACATGTTTTAAAAAATCACTAGGTAACTCTTTGGTTGAAACAGTCGTGTTTTGACAAAATTTATTTTTGCTCATTTGATCTTTTTTCGACCCAATTATCAGTTTACTGGGTTTGTTGTTCCCGAAAAAACCAGTTTCGGTCTTTTTTGTGTACCAAAAAAATGTTTAAAAATGTTTAGTGTTTAAAAACAGTTTATTTTTACAACACGTTTTAAACAAAACGAAAAAAAAAAACAGACCAAGTGAAAAACAACCAAAAAAACATGTTTAAATGATCAAAACGTTTTTTTTCAATACGTTTTTTGCCAACCCTGATTTCGGCATTCGGCAGTTGAGCATGAGGATTGAGGAGCACTTGCGGCTTGCGCATGCGATCGCGATTTTTGCAAAAGACAATTCTTGTTTTCCGTACACCGCTTCATCCGACAATTTCCCGAGAAAAAACACGACCCCACAACAGCCCTGCGGGCTACGGCGGACAATTACCCCACATTAATGAAATAACAATTGGTTATAATTTGTTATTTAGCTGTGGCAGCCGGCAGGCAACACTGCTGGCTCACTGAAGGACGTCGAACACGCCGTGCGCCGAGTCGCCATCTTGAATGAATTCTCGAACTCGAGCCAAAAACGCGGCGCATTCAATTTCCGCGAAAATCGCGCAAATTCGCGTGCGGCGGTCCGGCGGAGATCACATTCCAAAAAATTCGGCATGACTCGGATCCGGAAATCGAGCTCGATTACGATTCCTGTCATCGATTCCGATTCCGGTTTTTCTCGATTCCGACGATTCCAGATTTCTCGATTCCACTTGCGATTCCGATTCCAAACATCGATTCCGATTCCGCGTTTATCTCGATTCCGATTCCAATATTCGATTCCGATTCCAAGAATAGGAATCGGAATCGAGCTCGATTCTCGATTCCGATTCCGGAATCGCACACCCCTAATGTGGAGCGAGTGGTGGAAAGGGAATTGAGAAAGTGCAGGAGCGGAGTGATGGTGGTGGTTCTGAATGTGGGTGTGAATGAGGTGATGGATCGATCGCCGAAAGAGCTTGCAGAGAGATTGGTAGGATTGAGCAATTTTGTGAAAGGCTGTGGAGCGAGCATGGGGAAGAAGGTGGCTGTGATCGTGGCAAGTGTAGTTCCAAGGCTGGATCGGGGTGTTTGGGGAAAGAGGAAGTGCATGGACGTGAATAAAGAGTTGAGACGATTGTGTGGTGATGGATTGGCTTTGATGCTGGACATAGAGCAGGGGGAGTTGGTGGCAGGCTGTCTTGGTGAAGATGGGATTCATTTGTCTGAGATTGGGTCTGAGTATGTTGGCCAGAGAGTTGCTTTTGTCGCAGCAGGTGTGTTGCAGGAGCTGTTAGGAAAAGGGACTGATGGGGTGCAGTTTGAGGGAATGCCACGGCCAGGGTTTTGGGCTGCTTGACGGTTGAGGTGTGAATGTGATATCAATGGTGCGAGTGATGGAGTGTGTGAGTGCAAGAGGAGTGGTATGGAGGAGAGTGCTGTGTGGACCAATTTCATTGAAGGCGGTGGGAATGATTACGGTTCTGGGCCTAAATCTGTTTTTGGGGATAGTGAGTGCAGGGCACATGAGCTTAATCCTCAACATGGTGGTCTCAACATGTTCAAGAGGGGGTGGAAATCCAGGTCAAATGTTGGGCCTGCATCATTGTGCATTGGTTTCCAAAACATCCAGAATGGTGGGAAAGGGAAATGGTTTGAACTGTGGGACAGTATAAATGCAGAAGGAATTGGACTAATGGCAGTGTGTGAGTCTGGGCTGCGAGGATCTGAGAGGCCTCCAGAGATGGAGGGGGAAGTCTTGCAGGGTTGGAAGTGGTGTGGAGTGAATAGAGGGGTTGAAGGTTCGGGAGAGGAAGACAGAAGGTTGTGGGATAAACAAGGCGGGGGAATCGGTGTTTGGTGGGATTCTAAAGCTTGGGAAATAAAGCCATGGCGTTCTTGCAGAGAACATCTGTGGATTGAATGGGAGCCACATGCAGGAAGAAAGGTGTTTGTCGCTGTCGTATACCTGGCATGTGAAGGACATGCAGCAGCCTGGAATGTTAGCATATTGGATTGTTTACGCCGGGACATACGGGAAATTGATTCCACGGGTGGTGCTGTTCTGATGGTTGGAGACTTTAATGCGCATATTGTAGAGTTTGAGGGAAAAGAGAATTCGAACGGAAGGCTACTCAAGCATTTTCTCAATGATTTGGGGTT
>JASGXE010015755.1:0-12302 GCA_030068105.1 Sinentomon sp. SZTP_YWyxl | reverse complement strand
TTTTTCCTAGAGGGGACAGGGTTAGGTCAGGTTCAGATAGCTTAGGAAAGAAAAAAAATATTTTTTTCTTGCGAGTGCAAGACCCCAATCGAGCATTCTTGTTCAAAACGCTCTCTGCCATCTAAAGCCGCAGCAGGGTTTGTAGAAACGCTTCCAGGACACCCTTTATTGGGGGTGCAAAAGTCATTCAGAATCTAGCTTGTATCATGATGGATGACTTCGCCGACACATCATTATCGAGCCCAGTTCAAGACAAGTCGTGATGCTCTTATGATCCCAAAAACCAAAACAAATCACGATGGAGAGCAGATCATTCGACCTCGTCCGTAAGATCAATTTGTTGTCAACCAAGGATTCAAGTTTCCATTTTTTTTCCATTTCCCTCTGAAAAAAAATCCTGAAAAAAAAAATATTTCTGTAAAAATGCAATTCTGTCCCTCAGAAGACTTCACAGGGCAGTTGAAATGACAACAGCTGGCATTCAGAATCTGCGTTGGCTGTGATCATGCAGACTCAGAACACACAGAGATAGAAAACTGGAATGTGTTTAAAGGATTTCAAGGGGCAACGTACTGCCAGGTAAGACAATTTACGAGGGGCGTTCAATATGTTTCAGGCTTTGCATAGAAATTTTTATTTCATGGCGTTTTCCTCTTATGATATCAAAATTTGGCTTATTCTAAGATGCTGGTTTGAATTTCAATCTAATCCGATGCAGATTTTTCAAATTATCGCCGTTTGAAATAAGCACACCCGAAACGGCCAAAATGAACAATTTGCTCAAATGAGAAAGTGACATTTTTCAGATGAACACAAAATTCAATCATCTTGCTCACTAGGCCCAAGTTTCGACTTCAGAATTACATAAATGAAGATGACAGAATCATTATTTTCTGTCATCTTCATTTATGTAATTCTGAAGTCGAAACTTGGGCCTAGTGAGCAAGATGATTGAATTTTGTGTTCATCTGAAAAATGTCACTTTCTCATTTGAGCAAATTGTTCATTTTGGCCGTTTCGGGTTGTGCTTATTTCAAACGGCGATAATTTGAAAAATCTGCATCGGATTAGATTGAAATTCAAACCAGCATCTTAGAATAAGCCAAATTTTGATATCATAAGAGGAAAACGCCATGAAATAAAAATTTCTATGCAAAGCCTGAAACATATTGAACGCCCCTCGTAGATGCTCTAAACCGGCGTTGAAATTTATGTTTTTAGATCTGGCAAGCTACTGTGGTTGGGTGGATGCCAGAGATAGAAATGAATGGCCAATAAAATTATGTGTGCCGTTTTATAGTAGGCCTAAGAAGACAGGACACAATTTTTTTTCCTTTAAACACCTTCATTAAAAAAGAAAAAAACTCGGGTGGCCTCTGATGCCACTCACACTGCCACTGACAAAAAGCATGATGATTTGGTACAATTGGTGCAGAAAATATTGCCAAATCCCAAACAGGCAAACTAAATGGGTTAGTATTTTCTGGAACGGATGATGCAACAGCACTGGAAGCGAGCAGCAGTGTGGGCGACCACCTCCTTGATTGATTTTTCAAGGTTCCCACAACTTTTCGAATTTCATATCCCTGACTTTCCCCGACCCTTGCTGATCTTGCTAAAATAAACAAGTGTGATGGCCTTCACCACCCCAACAGGATTTCACGATTTTACTTGGTTGATTCGTGTGTTTGTTAACAGAATAAACAGGGAAATCATATTCACACAATTCCAGCCACGTTGAAATGACAGGGACTTTGTTCAAATCAACCTGCAAAATTTAGAAGCTACTAAGCTAGAAGCTCCTTAGCAGGACGATTTTACCAGGTTGGAAGCAATAGCAGCTTCTAAATTTAGCTGAGGGATTGCCCCACTAAGTGACTCCCACCACCTGTTTTCGGGCCGCATCGCAGACCAAGACTTGCCCCCCGACAATTAATTTCGTGTTACGACGCCCCCGGAGGATGTACGTTTACGCAACTCAACCATCATTCTATAACAGAAAAGAAAAAGCGAATGCATTGAAAAAGACCACAGACTTTGAATAAAAAAAAAACACTTTAAGAGAACATTCCAAATGTGCAAGAATGATTGTTTTTAGTAAAATCATCAATTTGCGCATCAAATGGAAAGCTACAACTAAACCACTAAATACAGTTGACAGAAAATTCCGTCTAGCATCAAAAAGTACATCTGAAATTTCGGGCAAAAAACAACAAAAATATTTGGCATTTGTATAAGGTGTGATCGACTGTCGTCATATGAGAAAGTGGGCACCGGGCTGTAGGCTGACGCCAGGATGTGGGTTGATGCCAGGCTGTGGGCTGAGGTACCTAGGGTAGATCAGGTTGAGTCAGCCCAGTGAGAAGTTTCGAAAGGAGAAACTGGTAGATCACACATCATACAAATTTCGGTGTCCAAAAAAGTCGACCTGCCCGTAATTCCAGTTTGTGGTTTGGCGATGTTACGCCAGCCATTTCTTGTTTGCTCTTCTTCTCGGTCTGGTTTTCGCCATCAATGACAGCATGCCAGCACAAGTGACACGCGCAATTTGGAAATTGGTTGCCAAATGGTGCCGGAAATGACACACCGCTGACACTCACTCTTTGGTCACGATGGGCAGGTTGTTGATTGATTGCATGTGGATCATCTGCAGACCTGTCGTCATTGCATTGGCAAACTTGCCTGCAAACAGCACCAACCTGACCGCAGCTGAAAGAACCATTCTTCACATGTGCCTCCGTGAAAAAAATTGCTGTACAGCCCAAACCACAAATTTAGGCTACCGACTCAACTGTTGCCAAAAAACTACAAGAGAAATCAAAAGAAAAAATGACTTAAATGGCTTACATTGAATACGGTGGTTGTATGATCCTCAATGTGGGGAATACGGACAATAATTTACTTCATCGCCCTTCTCAAAAATTGTCAGCACATGTAATTAAACCAGCTGATGGAAAAGTAAACTGAACATTTGATGACTCCAAATGTTCAAATTTGGGGCAAGCAGCAGCAGCAGCTTGTGTGACTTTGAATGGAAAGAATGCTTGGCTTGGCCCCAGGCCCGTAGCCAGGATTTTTTTTCGGGGAGGGCCAAAGAATTACTTGTATTGGACGATGCATTGCGCCTCGCGCAACGCCGGGGGAGGGGTCTGGGGAGGGGGTGCCCCCCTCCCCGAAGGGGAAGAAATTTTGAAAAATGGAATCTCAAATGTAGCTCAGAATGCTCATTTTTTTAAAAAACTGAGCATTTTTCCCCAAATCCCCGTTTGCTCAGAACAGATTAACATCGAAATCAGTCGTTTTGAATGTTGTCTTTTCAATAATGTGCAATTTAATTCTTTTTTTTTAACACGACATGACCAAACAACCGCGTAAATGCTACCTATTGCATCAAAAACTTGACCTCACTTCATCATTTCATTTTCAGGTTTCAATTCCAGATTCAGACTTTTCTGTGCTTCCTTTGTCAACCATGGCCAAATTTCCACCCAGCATCACGTCCCATTCAACCATATATTTAAAATAACAATTTGATAAACAACCACATGCCACATCTTGCTTGTGGGACTTTTTTCTGATCATCTTATCCGTTTTTTGGATTCCAAAAAACTGACAGGATTATCCCAAAACAGCCCCACAATCAAGATGGCATATGGTTGTTGGTCAATTATTGTTATTTTAAATATTCATATATTTCCCTTCTTAAATATTCAATATAAATCCTCGTATTTTTAACCATTCAAATATCAAAAGCAGCAAATGCCTTTGGACTGTTGCCTTCCGCCAGCGGCCAGTGCGATTGCGCAGCCCGCAGGTGTACTTACTCTTTATATTTATGGATGTGTGGAAATTTAGAAACTTTAGTGATGGAAAATTTTCAAAGAAACAGAAACGAAGAAGTGTTTTGTCGGGGCAAACAAAGACAAAAACACATAAAACTGCATCGAAAGAAATGATGGAGTTGCATTTCTGTTTCTTTCTTGACTCTAACACGATCGTATCAAGTACAAACAAAAACATTTCGGGGCGGCCACGGCCCCCTGGGCCCCCGGCTGGCTACGGCCCTGCTTGACCCAAGCCAAGACAACGAAAAGGCCAAAATTCATTCTATCCTGTCTCCAACTTTCATGTTCGACTTTCTTGCTAAAAAAAAACCAGCTTCACAGCGCAAAACCTTCGGAGTCGTCCGGTGCCAGGGATTTGAAACGGTGCATTTCATTCTGAAAATACATTCCTTCCAACTCAAGGAAAGTGGTAAGTTCACCCGGCCGGGTTTGTCCATCCGACTCACTGGAAAAAACCCAAACTTGCAAAAAAAGAGGAGATATGTTTCACATTTGGCAGTGGCATAGCTGCTGGGCCCACGTGGGCCTGCGGCACGGGTGACCCCACAGCAGAATTGGTGCCAAAAATAAAGACCAAAATTGATTTTTGATTGAATGCAAAAGAACAAGAATGGGAAAACAAAGAAAAAGAAATGAGCAGTGAAAATCCCCTTTGGAATTGTTGAAATATGAAATAGGGAACCCCGGATATAATGGGATATGTTTGGTTTAGAGACTCACAAAAAGTATTCTTTCGAGGTGCCGCAAAAAGGTCGACTTTTCAGCAAGCTGAACTGACTGCCAAATGTCCATTTTTACTGATTTACAACAAATCATGGAAGTTTTCACGAAACATCTTTCATGTCCCATCATGGCATGATGGGATGCTCATTCAGATTGTTGCTCTTTGATGATAGAATCTCTGAAAATCTAAGCCATTGCCAAAATTGAGACCCAAATTTCTCAATGTATGCATTTCAAACCAAATAATGACAATTGATTTGTTGTTTTTCTTAAAATGAAACAAATGAAATGCAAAGAATCACAAAATGCACCGCAGTTTCATTTTCGTTCCTCACTTACACAACTGACAAATCAGAACACACAAACTGTACCTGCTGTGTGCTCCTCCTGCAATAACAGGATATCCCATTGTGCCCACTTTGTCATGTAATTGGGTTATCCCGTTGTGCCCAGATCTTGCCATTTTGAGAAGTGTGCCACCTACTAAATAAATGCAACTTTCCAACACATTCCTTGGCAACGACGTAAGGTCGGAGAAGGACTTTGATTTGACACATGATCAGAAAAATTTGAAGACAGCGGCAATGTCCATCCTTTGCCCAGCATTGAAGACTTCTTCGCATTTATGAGATTGAGACAACAAAAATAAATTTTTGGCCATTTAATCCAAACAACTTTTGTACTGTCATCGCGGCATGTTGAAACTGACCTATGTGGGTGAAACAAAATGTTCACAGTGAAAAAATGAGATGATGCCAACTATCACTCAAAAGTGCATTTTTTTATTTTTCCGATTGAATTTTGAATCCTGTAATGAATCCCGCAATGCACGGATATCCCATTATGCCCAGGCTTCCCCAATATGCCGTTAAGAGAATCAAAATGGGAAAATGAGAAATTAACCAACAAGTAAACCCGGGCTCAAAAAAACCGCATTTGTGGCAAATGCAAATAAAATCACAAAAGGTTTTCAACAATCACATAAATTCGTCAATTAAGTAGTCAAAAATCACAAATTTAATGAGGTCCATTAAAACACTGATCACCAATCACTGACAAAAACAAGTGGAAGAATGCAATGCCAAAGTTCCATTGCAAAAGACAGCTCACTTCATGAAGTTAAAAAAAACATAAATGAAAAGCAGTAAGCTCCTCAGATATCATTGCATGTTCCGTCACTGGCTGAGGTGTTTTTCTCTGCCACAAAATCAACGAATCGGAAAACACTTGAAAAATCAAACACTCAAAACATTGGAAATTGATTGCGGCGCCATAAAGATGCAATAATCAAACTGACTGCAAACCAGCCCTCGACCAGACGACGCAACAGAGGACTGGTCTGCAGTGAGTCTGATTATGGCATCGGAATTGCGCCATAATCAATCTCCTGTGTTTTGAATGTTTGATTTTGCAATGTTTTTTGCCGACTCATTGATTTTGTGGCAGAGAAACACACAGGCAGTCACGGAACAAAACATTACAGAAACGTTAAATGTTGAGTAAATATGAAAGAGTTTGAATGCTTAACAATGAGCAAATGGAGAAGAATATGAGTTAGAAATCGGTTTAGAAACAAAATCATCTTGTTCTGTGAAAGAGCAAAGTTATCATGCGAGATCGGTGCCTTTTGAATGCGCACAAAAACTACAGAAATGCCAAAATGTAAAATGTAACACATTGCGCAAGTTACTCAGACGCAGGCAACTGCATCGTAAAACATGAAAAGAACAACAAAAAAGTACCCACTCGCAATCTTGGAGACAATGCAAGTCACCTTTCATCGATGGTGCGGAAGTAAACTGTGCGGCAACTGCGGCAACTGCGGCATCTACGGCAACTGCGGCATCTACACTGGTGCTCTCATGCTCAATCGCCACTCCTCTGGATTCTCAGATGATCGAAAAATGATGCAACCAATCTTTTTGCAGATGTACTCGTAATCGCAACACATCTTCAGCCGACCATCACTATTCTGAACTGAATATAGACCAAGTTGCTGGAGAAAATGGCTTTTCACGGAAGCCGGCTTGAAAAACAGGCAGATCTCGTGAAATTTTATCCGATACAGAGGGCAGTCCATGGCATCGAAGCTCTTCAGCAATCTGTCGGGGTCGGCAAATGCCGCAACGCGGCTTCCTTCGTTGATTAGTTCCTGAACAACGGACTTCCTGAAATGTTGAGATTCTTTTCCCAGTGCCATCAGGCATATGGCGGTCAGAAGCAGAAGATCGTCTGACTGGAGTGAACTTGAGTAACTGTCTACACCTGACAATCCAACAGCAGGCATCAAGGTCACTCTGTTGAAGTTTTGACTGAATTCAACAGCGATGTCGTTACTCTCAACGACACTTAAAACACTCCTCCAAAATCAGGTCCGGCCAGTACATTTTGATCAGGCTGAGCATGCCGCTCAACCTGTTATTCGTGTTAGGGCAGTTGATCAGCATATTTGCAAAGAATCTTGCATCGTCAAGTGATTGTTTCTCAGAGCACAAACGACTGTAGACATGTATGTTTAGGATTCCAAACGAGGGCAGCCGCTTCAGCCGCTTTGACTGAAATTTGCAAATTGCCATTGCAGATGGATTTTGTTCTTTCTGGGTTGTTGACCTGGAATGACCAAATGAGGCGAAAATAATCAAGTTAGAGTCGGAATGGCGCTGAAGATTGTGCCAAGCCAAAGCTTCTTTTTTTCGCTTTATGACTTCTTTCTCGAACGAAGCAGGTGAAAATGAGCCTGCATCAACTCGTCCATGTCAAAACCGGACCTTCTTATATGAAGTAAATGGCGATGAACGTCTCCAACTTTGTCCATTGCATGTCAGACTCTCAAAACCACAGAGGTGAGTTAATTAAATAGAAAAAGGCATTTTCAATTTTCAACAGGAGGTTTTGTGCAGACGTGTTGGCAACAGCTCTTTTACAGGGGGTTTTGTGCATACATGTCAGCAACAGCTCCGATAACAGGAGGTTTTGTGCAGATGTGCTGGCAGTAGTTCCAAAAAAAAACAGTTGGGTGGTTTTGCGCAGACATGTCAGCAACAGCTCCTGTTGAAGGTTTTGTGCAGACGTGTCGACAACAGCTCTCATTTCAGAAGGTTTTGTTCAGACGTGTCGGAAACAGCTCCTGTTGCAGGCGGTTTTGTGCAGACGTGTTGGCAACGGCTCCTCTTACACAGAGGCGCATTTGCTTCAAACATCAGAATTCCATTCTTTCAAAAAAGGAACACAACTTTAACTTGTCTTCGTGGCTCAGTGGTCAGAACGTTTGACTGACGAGCAAGATATCCAAATTTTGGTCAAAAAGTGCTCACTTGTGTCGCAGAAAAAGCATGAAGCCAAACCTATCTTTCCATCCCATCATGGTATTGTCTGTGGTTAAAATGAGGCTGGCAGAGAGCAGATGATCTGTTCCACTCTGTTCATTTAAACGAAGACGTTTTCAGCCTTGCAGTTGAATAAATTTGCCTGACCAAAAGTCTTCGAACACAGGAGTTCATCATAACTCAGGTGCCATTTTTTGGAACCAATGGAAGTATGCATTGTAAAACGTCATGACACTCGTGCAAGGCATAAAGTTGCACCAGGGCCAGCTAAAATTAGATAGCCGCTGTGTTAGCCAGTCTTTTAAAATTTCTCTAATGTTCAAGGACTTTTGGTTGACACAGGCCTCACACACAAACTCACATGGCCATAAAGGATAACGGACATGAGTGAACTTTGGAATACATGTGCCCCACTCTGAAACGCAATTTGTGAGCGAAGCCATCACCGTCGATCGGTTGCGTAAAGGACAATATTGTCAACACACTCTGAGTGGGCTTTCCCCGTCTGTCTCCAGCACTAGAGAGCAGCATTTAAAGTGTCGCGGAAACCGGACGGAAACAACAGCAGGAATGCACTTTTGCAAAAAAGGGCAACCCATATTTGGTTTGTCTTCAATGTTTGATATTATGAGCTGACAGCCATGCAGCCCGTGACTCGGCATGAATCCCTTTGCACAACTTCGGCTAGCAAGGAGTACAATGCCCCATTATAGCAGCCCAACTCCGCTCTGCATTCAACGGAATCGACTCGAATCAGTTTTACGGCACATGCCAACCTCCAGGATTTCCCAAAGAGAGTCATGCTCTGTTCACTAAAATTGTTTAATCTTATGTTTAACAATGTTGTATTCTGCAAAATTTTGTATGAGCACAAAAAATGGCACATTGCATGACACGCCAAAAAGGATGAGCATGGTATTTGGGTCATTTTTAAAATGAAAATATTGAGGGGTTCACCCTTTTGGCAAACTACAGCTACCAATGTGAGTTCTACACAAAAACAGTATGAGACAGTCTGTAATTTGCCAAATGAGTGAACCCCTCAATCTGTTCGCTCGTTTGGAAAATACCCCTAAAGTCATGTTCACTCTTTTGGCACACTGATAGCGATGTCACGTTTTATCTACATCTGATTGTGCTTATCTCTTGCTGCAAATGAACAAAAATGGTCGAAAAGTTAGGGAAGGCAAAAAATTTTCGCTTTTATATTGGAATTTTTCTGCTTCTGTATTTTTGTACCGGTCGCTTCAACCCCAGGTTCGCCAATTAAGTCCCAGAAAGATGCTATAATACTCCATGATTCCTCCACTCCATTCACTCACAAACTTATCTTTTTTCACCTTTTTGCATCCTTCAAGCTTCTCAAGCACACCAGCACACCACCTGCAAGTTAATCCAACACCAGGACAAAAACTAATTATACGGCTCGATGAAGTGTATGTCATCCACAGCACAACAAACTCTCAAAAGGTTTCTCCGAAAATCTAAAAGGTAGAGAAGACCACACACATATTCACATATCGGGCCAAATGAAGACACAGGGTCTTTCAAAAATCTCTTGATATCCTCAGATTAGTTAAGTTGAATGTGTGCACTGCAGTTTTAAAGCGATTGTCGGAGCTTAAGTGTCTCTCTTCTTTTAATTCGCATGCAATGCTTCCGTTATTAGCTGTTCCAACACAATCTGGATCGGTAAAACGAAAGTGTAAGTAGCAAAAGATTGAAATGAAATAATTAGCCGAGGTCGTCAAGAGGCTCTTAAAAGACCCCGTCTATGGCTCTCAAGGTGTACATGGTTCCTGTTCATGGCTCCGAATGGTAGAGGGGAGGCTCCCCCAAAGTTTGGGAAAAAACTGACCTCTTATCAAAATGCAACTCCTAGTTGTGAAAAAAAAGAATAAAAAGTCGCCACAGCAGAATTAACTTGGGAAATCAACCAATGATTTCACAATTTGGTCGCTGGTTCTCAATTTGCCAACTTGATTGTTGGTTCTCTATTTTCCACTTAGATGTTCGTTCTCAATTCGGCAACTTGGTTACTTGTTCCCGATTTGCCAACTTGGTTGTTGTTCCCATTTTTCCAACTTGGTTGTTTGGTTCCCGATTTTCCAACCTGACAGTTGGTTCCCATTTTTCAACTTGGTTCTTGGATCCCGATTTGCCAACTTGATTTTTGATTCCCAATTTCCCAACATGGTTGACGGTTCCAAATTTCGGAACCTGGTTCTCGATTTCGCAACTTGGTTGTTGGTTTCCAATTTTTTTAACTTGGTTCGCAATTTTCCACTTGGTCGTTGGTTCCCTACTTTCCAACTTGTTGTTATGTCTCGATTGTGCAACTTGGTTCTTGATTCCCAATCCGGTTTTTGGTTCCCGATTTACATGGTTGGTTCTCGATTCCCCAACTCGGTTCTTGGTTTGGGTTCCCAATTTTCCAACTTGGTTGTTAGTTCCCAATTTTCAACTTTGTGTATGCTTCCGGATTTGCCTAATGACATGCATAGTTGGTTCTCTAATATCTGACATTCCCTACTTTCACATTACTTGTGGGCTCTCAATTTCCCACCTGACTGTTTGTTTGCATTCATGCCTGTTTTGATTTTCCATTTGGATCAAGACCGAGTTTATCCTGCAACAAGTTTATCCAGCAAATTGGGAGCTTTCCACCTTCTCACTTTCTCTTTTGTGACTTTCCCACTTTCCGAACTGGGTTGTGACAGTGCCCATTGTTTTTCCTTCTCAAATTCTTATAGAACCTATCTGCTGTTTTCCTTTCAAGTACTGACGTACCTGAGGCACATGCCTTTTTTTCTTCTCAAATTCCAATGGTACTGCTGTTTATCCTTTTCAAATACCTACTGGTGGTACTTGCTGTCTTTACTTCTCAAGTACTGGCGGTACCTGCTGTTTTTCCTTCCAAAATACTGACGATTCCTGCTGTTTATCCTTCTCCAATACTGACCTAGTATCTGCTGTTTTTCCTTCCCAAAATACTGACGGTACCTGCTGTTTTTCTTCTCAAATTCTGAAGGTGCCGATTATTTTCCTTCTCAATGTTGATATCAATGTACTTGAATTTGAAAATCAAACTATAAAAAAAAAAAAACAATTAAAAACAACAAGGCAAAACACTTGAAAATGAATTTCAAGCCCGTCCTGATTTCCACCACTTCAACAGTGATGCAATTCCCCACACGTAACACATGACAAAACACGAAGGGGCATCCCAGTTCGTTACTTAGATCCGACTAATCACGGAATTCAAAGAAAACAACTGGCCCTTTCTTTTGCTCCTGCAATCCTCCCACTCTTCATGTTTCCACTTCAATCCACCCTTCTCCAGTGCAATATAACCTCGGCGTTCAACCCTTTCTGGCCAGTTTTTATCTTCCATCAGCACACAGGTGCTCAGATTTTTCGAAAAAATAAATTCCCCGACTTGCGAGAGTAAATTCTTCACGAATTTGACCAAAACCAGCCATAAAACAAGCACTGCTTTTTAATAAAAGCTTTAGATTTTGGCTCTGCAAAATTGGAATCCTTAATACTGCAAAACTCCTCGAATCTCCTGTTTTAGTAATTTCCCCGAAAATTATTCTGACTCTTCCCCTAATTTTCCAGTTTGCCAAAATTCCCAGACTTTACTGCGTGGCTGTTTCATTATTGGTGGCAGTGGTGTAATGGAGGCCACACGGCCCCATTACGGAGTGTGGTTTACGAAGCACGTCAGCAGACAGTGCAGCTTAAAGAGATAATTGCTCAATGTCTTTGAACTGTTCGCATCACTGGCCATTTTCATACCAATGATTGTGGGCGTGTGGACAAAGTATGGTCTGGGCAACGTTTTACCATCACACCTCTGATTGGTGGCGGTTGAATTCGCCGCTCTCCTCTTCAATCTCTCTGATGTTCGGCACCTGAAGAAGCATCGAAGATGGATGCGAAACTCTCATGGAGAAAAGTCACGAAAATTAAATTTTTTGCATGAAAAAATAAATCGTTTTTTTTACGATTCCTTCACTGATCAGTGGCTTTTCCCTGCAGTGGCTTTGGGAAGCCAGATAACTCCTCTGGGCAACGGCAAAAAATGAAATTGGCATGAAATTCATGCCACAAGCCACGAAAATGCTACAAATTTGTCCAGCAAAGTGCAAAGCGTGAATGACTTCCAGCAAATTAGTTCCTTCAGTTATGTGCATGAAAATGGGGAGATCAGAGAGGTACACATCACGTTGTCTTGAATTTATTTTTGTCCCCCAAGATGCATTCTCAGCTTTTCTCCAATGCAAGACAAAGTCAGTGGCAACTGACCTTGCAGCTGATTGCAATTTTAGCAATTTTGTGCAAATTTTGGTGCTTTTTCCTATCGCTTTTTAGCTACCTGCATGACACATTTCCTCCGTTAATT